>JACEFZ010020330.1:0-87500 GCA_014155875.1 Cepaea nemoralis
GGGCACCCCGACTTCTGACACATCCAGATAAAACATGATTTGCGGGTCTATTTACTTCATAAAATGAATTTTAGAAGAGTGAGAAGTACAGAACAATACAGAATGAAGGGAAAAACAATATTTTTTTAATGCGATCTTGAAATACTTAACCCATCCGAAACCCTAAAATCCCCCCCAGAGGGGGGGGGGAATTCCCCACCGGTTGAGAACCACTGCTCTAGAGTATAGACTGTGTTGGAACCCCAACTGGCCTTGACGCATGACTACAGTGAAGTTTGTGTGTTTTTAATTAAGTGGTCTTTACACGGCTACACACACTGCACTCAGTCAAGCCCTTTGTAGACTTGTTCACGACTAGCTGGATGTTGCAGATTTCTGTTAGATGAGGTAGCCAGTCTCACACCAGCCCTCCTTAGTCGCCTCTTATGACCCGCTTGGTAGGTTACATAGTTACTCTTCTTTGCTTCACTCGGTAACAGACGGGTGAATTTAAAGAATATTCTAACATGATATTCACCATCTTTGATATGTATTTCCATCCCTAATCTTGAATGTGTTCTTAAAAGTTCTTTTGGTCACTTGAAATTTGTCTATATCTTTAATGTTTGTATGAACTTAACTATCTTTTTTTTTGTTCGCTCTGTGGTGAAGGGGTTATGGACGCAGTTCGCAATCCTGCATTCAAAATACAGCTGCGGATTTGGCAGCAGACCACCTTTCATTGGTTTGTATAAAATGGTATGAGTGCAGGTTGTTCAGAAAGCCTTGGCAAACTACTAAACATAAACTTGCCAAGAAATCACAAACAGCCAAAACATGCTGGATTGACTGCAACGTCCTGTAAAGGATTTGCAAATAACTAACAGTGGTCAATAGGGTATCGTAGTTTCTGCAGTCTTTGAGTATGTGATCTGCGACACCAGTCCACATGTGCACATGGCTGATTCACAAATCTTGAATTTTGTATACTTGTGGTTGTGTAATCTATGTTCAGAAATGTGTTATGCACATTATGAAACACTACAACACCATATCAAATTGCGACCCTACTGATTACCTTTTCAGACTAGTTCTGCATGACGACAGAGGACATCACCCAGAAAGTGAGGTCAAAGAATTCCAGGACATTGCTGTGTCCACAGAGGACATGGAAGAGGACATTGCTGATGAGACTTCTCAACAATCCACACAGAACCACAACCTACTGGACAAGACCGGTAAGTGATTGTGATAATTTGGTTGTCATAAGACATCCACTATCCAAATTCAGATGTGGATGATTTTTTTCCTTCAAAATAAGAATTCCAAGGAATTATAATACTCCCTGATCCAATGTTCACATACCCTATTGCTCCAAGGTTCACGTACCCAATTGCTCCAAGGTTCACATACCCTATTGTTCCAAGGTTCACGTACCCTATTGCTCCAAGGTTTACGAACCCTATTTCCCCAAGTTCATATACCCAATTGCCCCAAGGTTCACATACTCAATTGCCCCAAGGTTCACGTACCCTATTGCTCCAAGGTTCACTCACATACCCTATTGTTCCAAGGTTCACGTATCCAATTGCCCCAAGGTTTACAACCCGATTGTCCCAAGTTCACATACCCTTTGGCCCCAAGGTTCACATATCCAATGTCCCCAAGGCGTGTGAAAGGCTTCTTTGAATATGAAAAAAAAACTGATCCCAGGAAATTGGACTTGTAATTTCAAATTAATCACACAAACCTGCAGCGAAGCCATCATAAATGACGGACAAAAGGGAGTGATGTAAACTAACAACCTTGTAGGCTGGGAAAGATGGGATAGGAAAAGATAAGAAAACTGAAGAAATAGATGATCACAAAATTTACATACAAATTATGCAAATAAAACTTCAATTAAAAAACAATTATGCAATGTACAGAGAAGATTATTTAAAAGCTTAACTGAGAAGGAATGTTGAATTCAAATGTGTCTATAAATTAAAGTCTTTGCAGTGAATGCCAAGACATAAATGATTAAACATGACCATACACCTACTACAGTATCTCATTCTGTGTAGCAGCATTGAGAACAATGGTACTGGATTAAAACAGATTGCACTTAAACGGTAATTGTATGTACATGCATAGGGTTGAAACAATAGTTAAGTCACATCTCATGAGCATGTTAGCAAAGTTGACAAGGAACTGCACTGATATTACCACGAGCAAAGGTAGAGTTCAACACCTGGACTGGTCACCTGCTATGTGAGAGAATGACTGGCCACCTAATCCTCCGGGCATTCAGGCTTGCAAAATATGATGGTCCTATCACATCACAGACCCATAGCAGAAAACTGCTCTAGAGAAATCTAAGTGCAAGCCAACATTCTACAACTGTTGGATGTTGCATAGAGTAGGCTGTACAGGGCCTTGTCCTATGCACATTTAAACAGATTTAAAAAAAAATACCTACAATAGATTTATGGCAAACTACTGAACGTATAATCTTGCCTAGCACATCAACAGCAGCTGAAAAATGCTGGTATTGATTGCAACGTCCTGTAAGGGATATGCAACATTAAAAAAAAACAATAGATTTACAGAAAATACAGTGCAAACCTCTTAAAGCTATCTTGGATGTGCCAAATTTCTGTTGTGAAGTATGAGGGTAAGTTAATAAGTAAGTCACAAATGGCTGTAGAAAAATAACCAAATATGATAACAACTTGAAACCAGTTTATTTTTATACATACATTGTCCCTTTATTTCTCAACATAATTTCCACCAACAATGATGCACTTATCCCATCGATTTATTAGTCCTCCCAAACCGACTGCACAGAACTGCCAGTCACTGTGCTAGACTTGTAGTGGAGTGAAACAGTGTAGGATTCTTGTCCATGCCTCGTGGCATATTGGGTATATGACTTACCTGGCCAGTCATTGTGCTAGATCTGTAGTGGAGTAAAACAGTGTAGGATTCTTGTCTATGCCTTGTGGCATGTTGGGTATATGGTGCTAGCTCCCATATTTGTATAGACAAACTGGCACAGGATAGGCAATGTGGCCATTGTCTTGCTGATCTGATTTGGCTGGGTCCTAAAGGTCATTTTTTTAAAAAATCCCCTGCTTCGAGAAAGATTCAAATTCATGACCACACACAAAGCTGATCTTAGTTCGCAGTCTTCCCTTGTCTCTCTTTCCAGTTGTCACAACATGCTCATGTTTCTCTTCTCATTGTGTGACCATAGATAACGACTACCACTTTCTAATGTTTGTGATACATTTTTTTTTCCCGCTCGCTCGCTTTGAACTCAAGCGTAGTCCATACACACTACTTCTAGTAGTGTTGGATTGAATTTTGTGTGTGGATTAGTTTCCCCTATTACCAGTGTCCCTCGTCATCAGACAAACCCACTCTGACTTCAGAGATACTTGTAATTTACATCCCCAAGTCAAGGACGACAGGTCAACATTTTAGTCTAACTGTCCGGTATAGGGGTTGAACCCCTTACCTCGGCATCAGCACACAGCATGTTAAAGAACACGCGTTCTTATTCATTCAGCCATGTTGACGTGTACACATTTTGTGTCTTAGACTCAATACATTTAGATTACTAAATTCAAGAAATCTTCAGCATTTTTCTGTAAAACCACGTCTCTTAGACATCAAGGGATTTTGTGATTATGTGACATATTTATCTGTTGCTGCGAGGTCAGCATGGCCTAATAGATAAGAGCGCTAGCTCTTAAACTTCCGGTGAGCTGATGCTATGTAAATGTTGACTTCTTGTCCTTGACTTGGTGATGTGAATTGAAAGTACACCAGAAGTCGGAGTGGGTTTGCCTGATGGCGTGAGACACAGGTGATAAGGAAAGCTAACCCACATGCAAAAATCAGTCCAGCGCACTCAAGTATAGGGTGTATTTTTACACACTGTGGGGTTTTTGAAAATATTGCCGTTCCAAGTTTTGTATTTACCCTTGTGGAGTTCATGCAACATAAAAGGTAAATACAAAACTTGGAAGGCAATATTGTCAAAAACCCGTCATAAATACACCCTGTAGCAGCAACTGATAGAATAGCACATGTATGAACTACGTTTGAGTTCAAAGCAAGCACACACAAAAATCTGTTCCTGCTTTTCCACAGCAATATAATAATACCTCACATTTAATGTCATACAGTTTCAGATCCCGTAGTTCATCCTACAACCAATGAGGGCAACAGATCACTACCTACTCCAGGAAAGAATCCCCTGACCCGCTTCAACCAGCCAGGCTGGCCACAGGACGGAGGGCAGCAGAAGATTCAAGCCTCAAAGCCATCTGTTTCAGAATCTAAAATTAAATACACCAAATCTTCATTTAAAGACAAACAGGATGCCATGTGGAGTCAAAACCAATCTGTAAACACCTTTTGAGGTCACAGTTAATAGAATCAATGCACGTTATAAAACTAAGTGTCAAGGAAAGATAAGTTACATAAGTACAACGCAGACCTGATAAGGTGAACTCACCTGGGACCCAAGAAATAGTTCTTCTTATCAGAAATTCCTCTTATAAGAGTTCAAGCACAAAGTAATGCATTTACAATATTTTTCTTCAAACAGAAATTAGCCATATCCTAGATCGCCTTAAGCAGTTTACACTGTACACGTCTTGCTTTTTAACATTCAGAATCACATTGAATCATATGACTCATTTCTTACTTTTTAAATTAAGAATCATGCCGAATCATATGTCTCATTTCTTATACGTTAACATTCAGAATCACACCGAATCATATAAATTATTTCTTACTTGTTAATATTGAGAATCACATTGAATCATATGATTAATTTCTTACTTTTTGACATTCAGAGTCACACTGAATCATATGTCTCATTTACAGGTTGCATGCTTTGACTTTGCACACATTATGTGTGGATATGTATGCAAGACAGAAATGTGCTATTACGAAGAAATTAACACTTTTTTTTTACAGATTGATTTTACAGTTTGATTGACAATCCCCAAACATTAAGGTCAGCATTTCAGAAGTAAAATAAATATATAGATACCCGGATGCCCAAGAGAAAATAAACCACCTCCAAAATGTTTCAGGGCAAATTGGTTTCCAAATTAACACCACAAAAACAAAGACTATTGATCTTACCAACAGTTCAGATGACACCAAATTGAACAGCTACGTCCTTGAAAAAGTCAACAGCTTTACATACCTAGGAAGCAAAATGACATCTACAGGGGACTCAACACCAGAAATATCATCTAGAATCGCACTGGCATCTAGTGCCTTCAATAAACTGTCAAACATCTGGAAGTCAAAGACACTCAGCAAACACACAAAACTTAAAATCTTCAAACTCTTGTGTGATTCCAGTGTTAACGTATGGATGTGAAAGTTGGAAATCAACGGTAGCTTTAGATAAAAAATTAGACAATTTTGAGAACAAATGTCTTAGAAGACTTCTAAACATCCACTGGACAGACTTCAGAACCAATTCGCAAATAAGACAAGAGACTAAGCAAGATACAGTATCCAATTTCATAAGAAGACGCCGTTGGAACTACATCGGCCATGTACTCAGAATGGACAAGTCAAGACTCCCCTACCAAGCCCTCATATGGTCACCAGTAGGGAAAAGAAAACGGGGAGGACCAAGAGAGACCCTGCGTAGAACCATCATTAGAGAAGGCTCATTCAATGGCCAAGTAAATATCCAAGATCTACAACAGGTAGCAGCGAACCACCAGGCATGGAGAGACAGGACTTCTGCCCTATGCGCCGCCTTAGGCTCAAGAGGAAAGACTAACTAACTAACTAATTTACAGACAACAAAAATAATCTGTTGAACTCTGATAACAATTTCATAGATTCATGTTTTTGGTGTTGTATGTTTGAAATCTGTATATGAATTAGAACAAACCATTGCATATTACCAACCCTTTTAGTTCCCTGCTTACAAAATGGAAGAATGTACTTCACACCTGTTATATGATATGTGTATCACCAGTCATGATTGTTGCAATGTACCGATTTTATTTGCTGCGTGGTTTTGGAGTGAAATAATAAAAACTAAACTGAAAAGTGTTTCATGTTTTTATTCATAAAATTAAGATCTAAAACAACAATCCACTTCCAAAATCAAAAATATAAATGCAAAAATATTCAGATTGCAGCAATCTACTTACAAAGTTATTCAGAAGAGCTAAACCAATAATTTTACCAGGTGAAGCGGTCAAGCTGCTTGCCTTGTGCTAAGGTTATGGGTTCATTGTCAGGCTCTATCATTTTGTTCAGGAGTGCAATTTTGTTCTGAGACCAATGGGGCTCACCGCTATTAAAATAGCGTGTTGTCACAATATGTTTCAGTGTTTTCTCACACTACGGTCAAAATACACGACTGCCTCCTCCTGATGTATTTGATAAGTTTGCTCAGTGTTTTGGCTGCATTTTGATGATAATTGTAGCCATTTATGATAGGTCTGCATTAAGTTCATAAAGAAACAAGTAATAGAATAATGAAACTCTAAAACAACAATCCAAATGAAAGAAAGACAAAACAAGAGACTGAAATAGTAAAAGGACAATTATCAAATAGTTATTTTTAAAGAGCTAAAAACAATTTCTAAAACCAAGCATCAAATAGGCTAGGATGCAGTTATTTCCAAATGTTCATCACTAGTCTCTGTCACCTGTCCGCCATTACCTTGCTCAACGCTCTGTGCCTTGTCCTCTGTACTGACACTGAAGTTAGAATGTGTCTCAGGCTCCACTGAAAACTTCTGTTCATTAATTACTTGATTAAGTTGTAGTTCAGTACAACTAGCTAATGATGTCTGCTCTGATATACTATCTTCTGTTGAACCAGAATGTAATTTTGGGTCCTCTGCTCCATTAACTTCAGAATCATCTAGTTTCTTGGTGCCATTCTTATTGCTGAATTCTTGAACTGCATTGCTGAATTCCTGAACTGCATTGCTGTCTTCTTGAACTGCATTGCTGTCTTCTTGAACTGCATTGCTGTCTTCTTGAACTGCATTGCTGTCTTCTTGAACTGCACTGCTGTCACAGACTCTGCTGATATCACTGTCTGCCTTATCGGAGTGCCCAGATGCAGTGTCTACACTCTCACCCTTGAGGTGAGCTTGCTTTCTCTGTGGCATTTCTGCCAGAAATGCAGTTTTCCAGTCATGGGTCTCTGTGTACCTCAACAGTATTGAAAACACTGGGAGGAAAAATAATAAGCAACTTCATGTTACATAATAATCCCATAAAAGGAAATGTGTTACATGTAAATGTGTTAGTTAAAAAAAAATAATTTAAGGAGATTCGATATCTAATATACATTAAAAAAGGCTACAATTCTGCGGTAAATAGCATCACAATAATCCAGTACCTTGCCGGCTGGCATGGGCAATCCTGCTTCTCCACAAATTGCGATCTCCGATGGCATGTATCAATTCATGTGCTGACTCCCTTCCATGCCATGACGCAAGACTTTCAAGAATTTTCTCACTCTGTCTTCCTCTAACTCTATTTCCACAAATCTTTCCGGCTGTCACAACATATTACAGTTGTTGTCTTCCCAACATGTGGCCAAAAAATATGACTGCTTCTTTCTGATGTTTGTGATAAGCTGTCTTTGCAACTTAGCTTCCTCAAAAATATCCAGACTGCTCATTTAGGCTGTCCAATTAATTAATTTAATGGTAAATAATGGCCGTTTAAAAACTATACAAGTTGTGATGGAAAACTATACATAAAGCTTTAAATACAATAGTTGACTAATTTATTCATAGGTTGCAAAGTATGTCTAATCAAAGAACTCTAAAAATGTGAAACTAGTTCTAAACTAGTTCAATTACTGGGCTTGTCACTCACTAGGGAAGGGAAAGACTGGCCAACCATTCTACACGCACTTAGGCCCAGAAAATAAGATGGTTCTAGCACGTCATAGACCCAAATGTTTATCCCTAATGTAAAATTTGTACTGCTGTATGGATCAGACATGTAGAGAATTAAAACAAGAACTAATAAGCTACAAACAGTCATTAATTGGTGCCTGTAGAGAAGAGAAGGATAACATGCCATGAGAGAATCACTCATGCAGAACTTATTGAGAGAACTAGAAATCTTCCAGCCAATCAACAGGTGAGGTTAAGATAGTGAAGACACACAATGAGAAAACCAGGTAATAGTATAACCAGGAAGACTTCTCTGGCATGTGAGAACAGCAGAATACAAATTATTTTTAACAACTGTTTGTGACCACTTAGTGACTGTTCCATTACATATGTACAGTGCAATGATGGCCTCTATAATCACAATGAACTAAGTAAATATAGTGATGTATTGTTCAAGTCACAAACTGTTATTATCTGGGCTTACTTAATGGGGAGCGGCTGGCAGAGCGGCTAAGAATGCCAGGTTCTCCTTAGGGAGACGGGTTCGAATCCTCGGTAAGGTTGGGATTATTTTCTGTCGGGGGCAAAAAGAAAACCCTAACCTGCACAGTTCGCGGTGCCTGCACTAGCCAGGCGGCCTTAATTCCTCAGGCTCAAGACTCTCCTGTCATACACCACAAGGTATTATAGGAAGTAAATGACAGTAGATGACATAATCAATAACAAATGAGACTGTTTACAAGAAGTCACACACTGGCCACTCAATGCTGAGGATAAACAGTATTAAGGAATTATGGCACACACCAGAAAACAGATGAAAGCCACATTTGTGAGAACATATATCTTTCATGTAGCAATATATGAATCATGGATTGTTTTACACTAATTCAAGAAGAAAATTGGGGTTTGAGCTGAAACATTATAGAAAGTTATTATAATATTGTGGACTGAGAAGAAAACACAAACACTGACATTCTAAACATCAAAGAAAAATTACTCTTAAATAGTGTCCTATCTCAGAAACTGAAATACTTTGGCCATATTAAACATCACAGCCGCTTGGAAAGAACAATGATGGAAGGCACTGTTCTTGGAAAAAGACACAGGGGTTGATCAGCACGAAGATAAACACAGGACGCTGCAGACATCTTGGGCCTAAGGAAACATGTGAAAATGGCAAGAGATGAGAAACTTTTTGGCGGGCTGTAATGTGACCAATCTTCTGCAAAGGACCTGCCACATAATTATTAGCAGTCACTGAGCTCTTAAATTCTAACTAGTATAAACCAAATAAAACACTGTAATTACCATGATTGACAGCTAAGACCTTGCGAGTTTTCATGTCCAGATACTCAGCAATGGGTAGTTGAGCGTGAGCAATACCTCGTTCTTCTGCTATTTTATGACACAATCCCTGAACATAGAACATAAAGGAAGATACTATAGCATAACATTGTGCCAATGTCAACTATATCACACAGTAATAACCAACATAACACGAGTAGTGGGCGTGTTGGTGTAATGGTTAGGGAGTTGTGTTGACAATGGTATTGGTAAGGCCAGACAAGAGTTTGATTTACTGGCTCACTACGGAAGGGAAAGACTGGCAACCCATTCCTCCATGCACACAGGCCTACAAACTATGATTGTTTTAACACATCACAGAGACACAGCTTGCTCCTGCATAAAGACTAGTTATAAACATCACAGACATTTTAAAATGTGATTCTTTCGTTCGTTCGCTGTCTTTGAAACTCAAGCGTAGGCTACACACGTGCTACAACTTCTAGTGCACTAGACTGATTTTTGTGTGTGGATTAGCTTTCCCTATTAACAGTGTTCCTTGCAATCAGGCGAACCCACTCCGACTTCTGAGGGACTTTACACTCCCAAGTCAAGGATGAGAAGTCAACATTGTAGTCCACCTGACTGGTGTAGGGGTTGAACCAGCTACTTTGATATCAGCACACCGGAAGTTTAGGAGTGAGCGTTCTTATCTATTTGGTCATGCTGTTTGAATATAACATACTGACATTTATATCACTGATAATATATTTTTTTTTTTAAACAGTATTATTCAAAATGTAAAACAGAAAAAAGAAAACCAAATATTCACAGCGAAACACTAGCTAGACCTTTCAAATAAAGGAAACACAACATACAAAGAAAATATGCAGGATGCCAGTAAACAATGAAACCAAAGATTGACTGAATTCTCTAGAAGACTGGACTTTAATGCTCAAGCCCGATACATGGGGGTTTAAGTCATCTAAGTCCTGAAAAAGAGTGAGACTGGCATAGAGACTTTTCTCCCAACCCGGTACCAATGTACCATCTTCACTTGGGTTGTGTTACAGAGCTTTCATTTCTCTCTCCAACATCAGAAGTCAGTAGGGTGTGCATTACCAGTACTAGAACTTAATATCTAGAGGCATAATGGAATGTAACCAGAGCATACTTCAGCCCAGTTCATACAGACTGACTTGGACTAGGCCTAGGCTTCCAGTATTTCATTCACAAATGTTAGGTATTTCTTGTCAACTGACTCCAAACCAAATACATTTCAGACAACATTCACAAACTGAGCCTATCCAAAGTGTAGTTATATAAAATGAGGCAAGAGAAATAGCAATTCAGAGGAAAGAAATACATTTATGAGTCTGAGAAAAATCTCTCGTCTCGTCATGTTCCTCTTGAACCTTGTGGTCGCTTAAAAGTCGACAGGGTCGACTTCATTGCACCGTGTTTTATCCCATATGGCTCGGTCTCTTCCTGCAGCGCAGAAAGCGTCACACAACGCATGAACTCCGTAGCTCTAGCAACGACCCACAGGAGTCTCAGAAAAATTTAACCCCTGAACCAAAGGATGCGGCCCGGAATCAAACCCACAACATTCGGAGCCAAACGGCTTGACCACTTCGCCACGGAGACTCCCACGTGGTGTCGAGGTGAAGTATAACCAGCAGGAGAGTGCATGCTTATGGGTTCATGTATTGATATTCCCATGGACTCTGTTATTCCCGGTGCCCATTGTGTACGTGGTCTGCCTCTTCCTCTGCTTCCATCTGGTCTGTACATTACATCATTGCTTTTGTGGTATAGTGTTGGTAACCTACTTGCATGGCCAAACCATTTGACTTGC
Source organism: Cepaea nemoralis (assembly GCA_014155875.1). Classification (NCBI taxonomy): domain Eukaryota; kingdom Metazoa; phylum Mollusca; class Gastropoda; order Stylommatophora; family Helicidae; genus Cepaea; species Cepaea nemoralis. The sequence goes on from JACEFZ010020330.1 coordinate 11,020, forward strand.
TGCCTTCTAATAAAATCTAGAGCAGCTATAACACCCACTTTAGTCCTGATTTCTTCATTTCTGATCTTATCTCTTCTTGATACATTGAGCATTCTTCTCAGGAATCTCATTTCTGTTGTGATTTTTCTTTTATCTTTTTCTGTCATTGTTTAGGTTTGGCATTGGTAACATAGAGTTGGTAGGAAGATTGTCTTAAAAAGTGCTTTCTTAGTAGTTATTGATATTTGTTTTTTTTTGTTTTTTGTTTAGTATTGGTACCATTTGTCCAATGAGTTGGTTTGCCTTATTGCATCTATTTTCAATCTCGTCTTCTGATTTGCCATTTGATGGTATTATACTTCCTAGATACTTGAAACTCTTTACTTGTTTTAAAGGATGTTCATTTAGGTGAATTGTTATTGTTTTTCCTTCTGTAGTTATATTAGTGCTTGGTCGTCCGCAAACAGGAGTTCTCTAATGGTGTAAATTGTAGATAGTTCTTCTTCCGTGCTCTCGTTATGCAGTGTTCTTGCGGTCTCTGTTTGGCTGGTTTCTTTACGTATGTTGTCTATATATGTTATAAACAAGAGAGGGGACAGGACACAACCTTGTCGTACTCCAGATCTTATGGTGAAGGGTTCTGAGTGTCCCCCAGTTGCTCTCATTATGCATTCACTGTTGTTGTATATGCTTCTACATAGGTTTGTTAGATGTGTACTCACTCCATACTGTTTAAGGATTTCCCAGTTTGTTTCTATCTACTCTATCAAATGCCTTTTCTTGGTCAACAAAGGCTAAGTAGAGTGTATCATTGAATTTGATTGATGTTACTATAAGTTGTCTAAGAGCAAAAATGACATCTGTCCATCCTTTGTTTTTCCTAAATCCAAGTTGCGTTTCACTTAGCTGGGGTTCTAAAGTAGTTCGTAATCTTTTCTCAAGAATTTTGCAAAATATTTTCCCAGTATGACTCAACAGTGAAATGCCTCTGTATTGTGTGCAGACTCTTTTGCTGCCTTTGTTTTTCCAAATTGAGATAATTATGGTGTTTCCCCAGTCTCGTGGTGCCTGTTGTTCTACCCAAACATGATTGAATAGTCAGTCCGTTTATACTTCTTAGTTTTTCTACGAGCAATATGAAGATCCCCTGCCAGCTTGGTAGGCCAGTGCAGGTTTAGGGCAAAAATCTGACCATAGGGAGTCCATCCCCTATGGCGAGCCATAGCCTTGTTAGCCTATGACCTCGCGGTCATAGTTTCCTGGTCTACACCACGTGGAGGTGGGGGTTGACTTGTGTAGTCTGAGGGTCATTGGCAGGCTACTAATTTTCATTTTCACCCCTCATGAGAGAGGCTAGCCAATCCTAACCCTGCTGGCTGCAGGGCCAGGCACAGTCCACACCTTGCAGACCCCTCTGAGAAAGAAATAGATGTAAAATTTACTTTTCAACAACCACTCAGTGAAGCGGTTTAAATACATTCATCTGATAGTATATGAAATGATGCATCTGATAAATGATAACAATTATCATTCGGCAGTAAAGGCACACACAAGCAGCAGTTAGAATAGATGGCGAGGCATCAGATTGGTTTGACGTCAAGCAAGGAGTCCGTCAGGGCTGCGTGCTGTCACCCTATTTGTTTAACCTGTACGCCGAAAATATAATGAGAAATGTAAGAGATGATATAAACAGGGAGCTATATGATGCCCTAAATATCGGCGGTCATGACATACCAGAGATTTGATATGCTGATGATACAGTATTACTATCCACAACACAGAATGGCATAGAAAACCTAACGGCCTCAACCCAATTGAATAGTGAAAATCACAACTTATATCTTAACATAGCAAAAACAAAGATAATGCATACAGATAAAACTACTATGGAGAAAGAAATATACATTAATGGGGGAAAATTGGAGGTGGTGGAAAATTTTGAATATCTTGGGTCATTGATTACCAATAACGGTGACACAATGAAAGAAATTAAACGGCGACTATCCATTGCTCTTCAAAGACTAAAACAGATGAATAAATTATGGAGTGGGACAGACAGAACTACAAAAATTAGATTTTTAAGAGCATGCATCTTTCCCATTGCAACATACGCCTGTGAGACATGGACACTTACTAAACAACGCATAAACGCCTTTGAATATAAATGTTATAGACGAGTTCTAAGAATATCTTGGGTAAAGAAAAGAACAAATGCATCCATACTTCAAGAGTTGAATATTGAGGAGGGATGGCTATTAAAGATGATAAAACAAAGAAAATTAAAGTATTTTGGTCACTTGAAACGTCACGAAGGTTTGGAGAGAACAATAATGGAAGGGTATATGCCTGGGAAGAGAGGAAGAGGAAGGCCAAAGAGAAGATGGGTGCAGGATGTGGCGGATGATCTCCAGATGGGTGTATCAGACGCGGGACATCTTGCTTGTGATCGAGAAGCTTTCCGGAAGGTTGTTATGGGAGCGAGGTTCTGCAAAGGACATGCTACTGAATGAATGAGTAAAGGCACATTAGCTGAGTCTTATCTTCTCCCTTATCATAGGAGGTCACTGCAACACCAGCCACTGCTAAACATAGTATGTCTTGTCTCCACATGTCCAAGCTCTAAATTGGGAATTTGAATTTGGTCCACATGACTACGTCGAGTGAGGACATTTGAATTGAGATTTAGAAGCCTTATTTAATCTCAACATCCCTTGTCTCAAGGAAATGTTAAGTGAATAACTTACAACGGGAATTTAATTTGGTTTAGAGCACGAGAAAGGTGTAGCAGCAAAGAGGTGATAAATTGTACAGCACAAACTGACTAGCCAGAGGTTATTCTGAAACTGGACTTTGTGGTTGCCACAATTCCTGACCTGCATGACTAAGTGGAATGGAGACATTCGTATTGAGAATTTTAGAAGCCTTGTTTTAGCTGTGTCCATTGTCCTGAGCAAATGTTACTCGGATAACTTATGCATGTAAGTGCGCTTACAGCATATTGTGAGAAACTGTAATGTAAGGCGACTAGCTAGAAGTAGTCATTCTGAAACTGGATTTTGTGGTGTGCACAACATTTGGCTGTGGCTGGTCTGAATGTGGAACAGACAGCCTGGCATCACCATGTGTGTTAAACATGTACATGATTGTAGTTTGTTTACAAGTGGTAAGACCAAGTCTTCAGACCATCAATCAGGTGTCTTAGAGTTCCAGTAAGCTGTAGACTATAGTGGAATGCCTGTAAAGTCTGATACAAAATGAGACCTGCGGTCTTTGAGCCATAGCAGAACCATAGATCCTTGACACGTCTCAATATTTCAGTTTACGCACAAATGTTTCCTGTCTAAATATGATTTACTCGGCACCTTTTTTGGTCTGCTCTCTTTATATTTTTTGTTCCTTGGACTATTCCAGTAAATAAAGTACTGGACAACCCAACCAATCTTGACACATGTCCACACTATTGGGGTGCCAGTGTGCTTAGTTGTTTAGAGGTCTTTGTACAGCTTCATACAATGTCTGATATTCTGCACATTGCCATTTTCACTATGAGTTTAAGTTATTCACAGGACATGTTTAAAACAGCTCATTGTCAACACTGAAATTTATTTTAGTTCAACAAGTTTCATATACATAAGACATGGTGATGCTCGGGAAGGTTAGCCCAGTCAACAAATGCCCGCAGAAGTCAGATGTGTCAGCCAAAAGGCATAAGTATCGCAGCTCTGCTGTAAACTGGCACAACACAATTACGTCTAAAATATTCCCAACGAACGCAGAAGAAGAAGACAGTGTGATGTTCAAAGACAACAATAATCTTATCTTGTTTTTCTGTGATACTTTCTTAACTTTCCATACTGCCTTTAGTCTGGTTAGAATTGCCGTTGCCTGGGCAGTTCTTATTCTGAGGACCTACAACATACCATATGTATGTTCTGACCTACAACATATGTCTGTTCTGACCTACAACATACCATGTGTATGTTCTTACCTACAACATACTATATGTATGTTCTGACCTACAACAAACCATATGTATGTTCTGACCTACAACATATGTCTGTTCTGACCTACAACATACCATGTGTATGTTCTTACCTACAACATACTATATGTATGTTCTGACCTACAACAAACCATATGTATGTTCTGACCTACAGCATACCATATGTATGTTGTGACCTACAACATATCACATGTCTGTTTTGACCTACAACATACCATATGCCCATTATGATCTACAATATACCATAAGTCTGTTATGATCCACAATACAATTTATGTCTATTATGATCAATAATGTACCTTATTTCTGTTATGATCTGCAATATACATTATGTCTGTTGAGATGTACACTATACCTTATGTCTGTTGTGATCCACCAAACCTCCAATGATATACACCTTATCCTCTGACAGAGTTGTGAGAATATTTGATGACTCACTAGTCAAGTAGATTAGACTCTCTTTGGGGAAAAGCTGCTCATAGCTTTCAGTCTCCAGATAAACCTGTATAAAACAGAAATGATAGGTCTCTCTAACAACTCTCATAAACCTGTATAAAATAGAAATGACAGGTCTCTGTAATTACTCTCATAAACCTGTATAAAATAGAAATGACAGGTCTCTGTAATTACTCTCATAAACCTGTATAAAACAGAAATGACAGGTCTCTATAACTACTCTCAAAACCTGTATAAAATAGAAATGTTAGGTCTCTCTAACTACTCTCATAAATCTGTATAAAACAGACTGGCAGACTGTACAAGAATGTATGGGACAGAAATGCAATAAGCCTGCAAACAAAGCTGAAAGTCTATAAAGCAGTTGTATTATCCACACTGCTATATGCTTGTGAAACATGGACTGTTTACCAACGACATGCTAGGAAATTAAACCACTTCCACACAGTCTGCCTTAGGAAGCTATTGAAGATTAAATGGCAAGACAAGATCCCAGACACTGAAGTTCTAGAAAGAGCATCCATGCCCAGTATCCACACTCTACTAATGAAAAATCAGATTCGCTGGCCTGGTCACTTAACTCGTATGCCAGATTACAGGCTCCCTAAACATATTTTTTACAGCGAGCTGCGTTGTGGTAAACGCTCCCAAGGTGGCCAGAGGAATCGTTTTAAAGACACTCTGAAAGTCTCACTGAAAGTTTTTGGAATTCATCCTGACACCTGGGAGGCTGATGCTATAGACCGTAATTCATGGCGTACATCATTACATAAGGGTGCAGTCACTTGTGAAGCAACCAGGACTGCAAGAGCTGTGAAGAAAAGGCTGGACAGAAAAATCACTGCAGGAGATCCTTCTCCTGGAACGTCAAGCATTCTTTGCCCGCATTGTCAAAGAACATTTCAAGCCAAAATAGGCCTTATCAGCCATCTCAGAACTCACGGCTCCATACTTTCAACCCCACTGGATGAAATGAATGGTCATCATCATTATTGATGGACAAACAACATAAAACAGAAATGATAGGTCTCTGAAACTACTCTCATAAACCTGTATAAAACAAATGATAGGTCTCTCTAACTACTCTCATAAACCTGTATAAAACAGAAATGATAGGTAAGAAAATCAGTTCAGCTAACCAAGATGAAAGGAAGTTTGTTTTCCTTGAAAAAGTATGACACAATGCAGAGAAAGCAGAAAGGAGTCTGGATCACTGACTTACCCACTTTCACCTAGGAAAATCTCTATAATTTCCACCTGGCTTTTAGCACAAGTGTCCTGTTTTGTTTAGGTGCAGAGTTATCTACTTAGTCAGGTGGATACTTTGTCCTGAAGTGTATTTTGCATGCTCCTCTGTGTTGCCTGTGATCTACTGATAAGTGGTGCTGTTGGTAATTTCCTTTCATGTAGCAGAGACCGTCATGTATCTCTCATACTGTCCACTGCTTTAGATGACAGCTTTTCACTAATAGTCAATATTTTACATTACATGTGTGATCTTCTATATGGAAGAATTTGCTCTTGCTTAATGCAGCAAAGAAATTTGCTTCTATAGACTATAATAGTTTAGCTTCTTGGCTCTTTCTGATCTTACTTAAAGTCACTATCCTCTGCATGATAGAAAACTAAAAACCACACATAAACACATATTAAACTTCTGTAGATTAAATATGGACAGTTATTTATAGCAAATAAGACAACATGAAATACTCATGCTATAAAACATGTATCTATTGTGCTTATTTATTCATAAAAATCATTAAGTGTGGCGAGAGTTAATTATATTTAAAAAGCGGTGTGACAACTTACATCCCAGCCTTTGTAGTCTCCTATCTCATCCAGCCTCTGTTTGATTTTCCCACCCAAGCTACACAGATAAAGCTAAAAGTGACGGAGAATAAATGACAGAAAACAACTTTATATATACAGAAATGACTTTTAACAATGAAATAAAACACATGCACACATATAAACTGTTGCATGATAATTTTATAAGCTAAACTTAAATAGAAAATTATATAAATGAAGTGAAATCTTATTCATTCATTAGATCAATTAGTCTGAAAACTGGTGTTGGAGCCTCAGCAACTCTCTGCGGCACTGCATACATCTGTGTCCCAACGTCTTTGCATGCATGTGTGATGTAATGTTTCCTAGAACAGCCTCTTTTTATGCAGTGGCATACTGGTTAGTGAACTAGACTGCCAAGATAATAGCCCTGGTTAAATCATCATTAGTAACAATAATTTTTTTTTATCAGTACGGCACGGTGGGTCAATCCAGCCACATAAAAATGGACACAAGACAATTTAAAGAATTCTCTGGGAATTGTTTGGAAAGGAATGGCAATAAGGAAGGAAAGAGGGCACCCCATCTCATTACTATCAGGGTTGTTAGCAATTTTTCACAGATTCTATAATACTTTTTTTTCTTGTTTTTAAATGTTGCATATCCCTTACAGGACGTTGCAGTCAACACTAGCATTTTTCAGCTGCTGTTGATGTACTAGTCAAGTTTTCACGTTCAGTAGTTTGCCATTGCTTTCTGAACAACCGGTTCCCATACCAACACGTTATACACAACAGTCTGCTGCACAAATCGGTCGTAGCTGCATTTCGAACGCCTGGTAAGTGGCTCATGAACCGCATTTGCAAGCCTTTGGCCACGGAGACCAGCTATAATACTATAATAATACTTTACTGTAATTTTTTTTGTTTCTTGTTTGTTACAGTGTGGTGTGAGAGAGTGCTTTGTAACAACAACAGGTTTCTCTCATCTCCCTACACCTTTATCTCATTTTCTAAGCTCCGATCTCTCTCTAAGTATCTCTTCTCTTCTTTCTCTCCCTCTCTAACATACCCTGCTTCTAGTGGAAACTGTGAAATTTTAATCACCAAACGTATAAATACATAATGGTTGAAGTAATAATGTGGCAGCTAGAGCTAAATGCATGTGAAATAACAGGTCAATAAGCAGTCACACTAGCATTATGGACTGTGTATAAATATGCTCAAGTTCAGTGCCCTTACTGAGGATGACTTTCTCTAACTGCAAATGACTCCAGAATCAGTTCAGTTTTCTACAATGGAAACTAGAAATTTCTCTCGGAATGGAAAAGGCAACGTAGAAATAAAATGCAGTTTTATGAAGAAGAAGAATTGTGTACATATAAAAGCAGACTGAACATCTTGAATTGAGTACATAAATAGCCTTTGAATACATTGAATTATGCAAATGTAAACCATACATTGGAAGCAACAGCCTCTTGTTTATGAAACTATATTAGTTATTTTAACCTGCAATGGATTTTGGGCTCTTCGGTTGGCTGAGTAACTGTGCTGTAGTTGGCTTGACAAAGAATTCACATCCTGAAAAAAAAATTATACATACATATATATATATATATATATATATATATATATATATATATATATATATATATATATATATATATATATATATATAGTAAAGTCAATAGTGATGCTCTCAGTTTCAACAAAAACTATACTTTCAAAGTGAATATGTACCAAGTCTGAATCGATAATGATAAACAAGATAAATGTTTTAATTTTGACTACATTCTGCATCAGTCAGTGTCTGTGGCTTAGGCGTCACTGCAAATTCACAATTCCCCGATATACCAGGTCGAGGGTTTGAAATAAGCTGATGGTGGGTTGAGAGCAGATGGCTTTGCATTGATTTCAATGGTATGAGGTTTGCATTGACTTCGATGGTATAAGTGTCGACCATTCAGAAAGCAATGGTAAATTACTGAACGTAATAATTGCCCAGTAATTCACAACAGCCAATAAATACTGGGGTTACTGCAATATCCTGTAAAAGAACATGCAATTAATTTTTTTTAAAACATCATGTATCATTAGATCTAAGTTATGCCATTTAAAAAAGTCAGTTAAAAGTTGACAGCATCAATTTCATTGCACCGGGTTTTTATCCCATATGGCTCAGTTTCTTTCTGCAGCATCGAAAGCATTGCACAGAGCACAAACTCTGTAGCTCCAGCGACGACCCCCAGGAGGTTAAGAAAAATGCACTCATAAATCGAAGGATGCGGCCCGGAATCGAACCCACAGCCTTCGAAGCCCGAGTCAGACGGCTTCAACACTTCACCACAGAGACGCCCAAGTTATGCCATTTACAACACATTAATAAAACAATATGCAGAACACACTATACATAAAATAATGTCAAAGATGTACACAGTACACTGACATACCAACTATAGCAACAAATACAACATAGACTGACATTAGAGCAAACAATTGTGCAACAAACACAACACAGACTGACATTAGAGCACACAATTCCTCAACATTGACATTAGCGCAAACAATTACTCAACAAACACAACATAGACTGACATTAGAGCAAACAATTCCTCAACAATGACATTAGCGCAAACAATTACTCAACAAACACAACACAGACTGACATTAGAGCAAACAATTACTCAACATACCTTTTCAGCCATATACTCATCCAAGGACAGATCTAACACAACTCTAATTTTGCATGATGAATTTTTCATTGTGTTGGACTTTAAACTTTTTCTTGTTGGGCCCAGATCTTCTCCTTTTTCACGCAGCTCAGCCAAACGGCGCTTCCTGTTTCGTTTAATATTGCGCCTTAAAGAAAAAACACTAACTTGAGACAGGGAGATACAATCACGTGTAAAAGTACAATGTGCAGAACAACTATTTTTAAAGTAATCCAACAAGTTACTTTCATACAAAATAATAATTTTGATAGTGCTTGTGAATGGGTGCATGAGAATATGTGTATTAAAAAAACATCTTATTCATCATCATCATCATATACCACATTGATAAACATGGACAGTCATGGTTTGTCATCTCACACCGTCCTGGATCAGGTCTGTTTTCTTGACTTGATTCTGGCATGTAGTCAAGCCATCCAGGTAGTTATCTGTGTCTTCCCATTGCTCTTGAGCATTTGTAAAGAAGTCTGCCATTTCATTCTTTCTTAGCAGCGACCATACTGGTCAGCATTGCTCTACAGAGACATCCTCTGCCAGCTGTTGTAAACTTCATACCATAACCAACAATTATCTGTCAGCTGTTCAACATCTTATTACAACGATTTGCACATTTAGGCAGCGATGAGGGCATAGTGGTTGGTGCACTTGCTTGCCAACACAGTGGTCTGGGTTCAATCTCCAGCCCTGAAGAGATGTTTTTCTCCGACCAGAACAGTTCTGAAAATGACTCAGTCATGTAAAATGGCTACTATAAAATTTTTAGAAACATCTGGCAACTATCTGGAAAGAATAAATGAGGAGAAAGGAGCGTGTTATGCCACCTTATTATGTCATATGTGATGGCCTAGCACTTCACACTCAGTATCAGACTTTTTATCTTAAAACCTTGATGCTTCCTTTTCTATTAGAATACAAATTCTCAGTGTCATTACTTTCTGCTAAGCAGAAACAAAAGTCACTGCAGTTGTCAAGGTCATCATAACATAGCAGGTCTTTTGCAGAATGTCGTTCTAATCACAGTCTATTAACAAATTTCTTGATCCACTGCCAGTTCTCCTGTCTCATGCACAAGGTGTCTCCATTGTCCTGTGTCCATCTTTGTGCAGCAAGGTGTTGTTTTGAGCACAGTCTTGTTCCATTTGTCTGAATTTACAATTATGCTGGCCATATCAGTCATCAATGGTTGATAGAGAGCCAGACAATAAAATCATTATTTTCAAATAGTACTATATATATATATATATATATATATATATATATATATATATATATATATATATATATATATATATATATATATATATATATATATGTATATATATATATATATTATAACTTATTTTCATTTGAGTGTGCATAAAACTGAACCTAAGTCCAAGTAGTACAAACCAAAAGGTAAAGGTAGTAACAAATCAGCTACTCCCATTGGGGTGTCTGGGATGACAGGCATTGGTAGTACCTTTGGTAAGGATGGCTGTCATGCCCTTTTCAGGGCCCATTCCCAAATGGTTCCAGCCTGACATCCAACTCACGCCTGTGGCTCTTAGTAGCTGTCAGCATGCTGCGCCCCCCCCCCCCCCCCCCCCCCCCCCCCCCCCCGACAACGGCTGTGACAGGCCGGCAAAACCAGGCGAGGGTAACTTATTTAGCATCAAGCCAATCGGTGAACTAGGATATGCCTACATGTGAAGACAGGATTCGGCGGACTGCGCGGACAAAATCATAGATGATTCAATGGGCAAGACGGCGTTTACCTGCAAAAGCGTTGTGGATCATAATGAGCATGGCAAGGCACGTAGAGCACCCTGGTCAACCACTGCACCTGTATTCCTCTCCAGTCATCTTGACTTGTCTTGCCACTGGATTCAGATGGACTCAGGCGAGAGAGTGTGGTCAACGAATTGCGCAACACATCCTCACTTTAAATCCAATTCATTGTGAAGTCATTCTTCATCCATTAGGGTATGTAGTGTTAGGTCCTCCCATATTTTAGGCCAGAACATGAAGTGAGTTGGCCATTCCACTTCCCCATCACCGTTCCTTCCCAGAACACTTTGAAAATATCTGCACCCATTTTTATGAGGCTGGAAGACACAAGAGCAGTACTGTAGGGGGAACACAGCCCTACCTCTGCTGGGGATTGAATTGTCATGGCAGATAATTAAGCTAACCACCATGCCACTCTTTAAATTGTATAGCACTGAATATTTCTGTGGTAATCCCACATACTCATGATTATCATGATACTTGATACTGCGGTTGAAACACAGCTGTGGTCAACTTGGCAGCAGACTGCCTTACGTTGGTTTTTTTATGACATAGTATTTGTGGCGGTTGTTCAGAAAGCAGTGACAAACTACTGAATGTAAACATGCCTAGGAATCAAGAAAAGCCAAAATTGATGGGGTTGACTGAATGACTGCAATGTCCTGAAGGAAGGATATGCAACTAACTTTTATAACAATAAATAAACAAACCAACAGTACACTGTGAAAATACATACCGCCTTTCAGGCTTGATCTCTAGCCATTTTTCTCTTTTGCGCTGTTTCTTTAGCTGATTTTTTGACATCGTCGGTTCTTGCTGCTGAGACGAGGAGTCTTCGGGTTTTTTGACATCTTGTTGATCTCCGTCTACGACTGCTTCTCCTACATGTGGTACGATTGCATCTATGACCTTATCTTCATTCATTTTGATATTTTGCTTGCCGTCTTTTATTAGCACGCTAGATCAAACTAGATGCTATGTCTCCTAGCAATTTTAGTCTTAATTAATTGAAAATGAAATCTACTACGAACTGTAACGGCTAAAAAGCGTATCCACGTTCCGTTTTTTATTTTACACAACACACCAACAGGAAACATGAAAGTTTATGCCCTGGGAGTAAACAATGTTATTTTGTCATAGCTAATTCTTTTATTAAATTTTAAATCTATGCATTATAAATATTTTTTTTACTATCTAGTATCAAATAAAATCTACTAAAACTATTATTTGTAGTGATTCAAAAGTTTCTGTAACATTATTAAACTCTAAAACTATTAAAATAATTACTCCCTATCAGTGATAGGAAAATCCCGAAAAGTTGACTTGTAGAACTACAATACAGGGACGGCGGAGCAACCGCCTCCACGTACACACCAGAGTTCTAGGAGCAGCTCAGTGTGAAACTTTTTGTTAGGCAATTGTTGATTTAGTATCTGGGTTCTATATCTGCACTGTATTTATCACCTGTGTGTATCCTAAGTCGAGTTCGGTATAGTTAGATAACGAAAGTAGACCAGTGGGTCAAGGAAGCGATGATACTAACTGAAGTACTGAACTAACCCAGCTGGGTCCGCTATCTAACCAATCACTAATCTATCCACTGCCACTATCACTTTCTTTCGGTCAGTTCTTCAGGTTGAAGTTCAGCAGCAGACAAGTGTAGCTGTGTTAGAAGTTGGAATATTAGTTTAATAGCGCCAACACAGTACTTTGAGCTGTTTGCATATTTCTGACATTATCATTATTACCCGAATATAATAATTAATATATTGCTTTGTTCGCTTCATTCATATCTTAGAGCCGTGATAAATTTTGTCATTTTTACTAACATTGCATTTATTCAGTAACAATTTGTGAAAATAATTATTTGCTTAACTGTGGTAAAGTAAAAATTCGCAACAATGGAGTGTACCTGCAGATTAATTTCCGTTGTACTTGTAGCTTCATCACTGCTAAAATGTAAGTATATAATTATAAAACTATATAATATACAGTATATTATACTCTTGCCGGTCTCTCTGGCCTAGGGGTTAGTGACTTTCTCCGTAATCCCGTATACTCTCGTGAGTAACGTGACGACGGCGAGAATCGGTAGTGGTTCTAACCGTGTCCGAAACTTACTGGGTACGTGAGCCGGCCGCTCACAAAGCAATGGCAAACTACTGAGCGTAATCTTGCCAAGAAATCAATAATCAGCTGAAAGATGCTGATGTTGACAGCGATATGCTGTAAAGGATATGCAAACATTTATTTTATTTATTTAATATACTCTTCCTTCATTTATTTAATAAACAAACAAAAAAAAAAGTTAGTTGCCTATCCTTTACAGAACGTAGCAGTCAACCCCAGAAATTCTTGGCTGTTTGTGATTTCTTGGCAAGTTTACGTCCAGTAGTTTGCCATTGCTTTCTGAACGACCAGCACCCCTACAATTTCATTAAAAAAAACAACATAAGGCCAAATCACTCACAGCTGTGTTTCCAATGCAGTACACGAGATTATGAACTGCATCCATTACTCCTTCACCACGGATACAAAGATATCCCCATAACAGAGATGCTGCAATGCTAGGGTATGAAGTATACCAGTAGTATATAAGGTCATCAATTAAAGTCACCATACAATAAGGTGAGATGACTAGTTCACAGCCTTGCTAGTTTCCCTTAGAAAAATGATCTGGTATTCATGTTCCAAAGGTGGATAAATGCAGAACCCTACAGGTCAAACAACAAACATTGAATCCTACAGTTCAAAGCGAGCGAGGGTCAACAACAACAATAAGTGACCACAATACTAGTGGACGACAACAACCCCCACAAGTGCCCATGATAAGGGCATGCACGCTAACTTATTACAATTGGAGATTTAACTCAGGTCACAGTGTTGATGAATGAATGCACTATGTCTGCACTACATTAGTTCTGAATGTACACACAAAGCTTGTGCATGCAGTGAGCTTTGTCACGAAGTGTTGTTGACTCATCTAAGGGCATGAGGACTAATACGTTTCTGTCTATTCAAACATTTCATCGCTCCTTATACTTGAAATATAAAACGACAACCAAGAAACTGCTACTGCAACAAACCTTCATAAAACGATATGATTTTCTATCTTGCAGACTTTAATCTTCCGACTCCTGTCACATGTCGACAAACTCAATCGCTCCACAAGAACCACTTGAAATCACACACACTGAATTAACACAAAGACACATAACTGACTGTTAGCCATGCTCAAAAGACATGCTGCGTCCGAACAGGACGGCAGCCCAAGTCTAACTCCCTAGTGACGTTTTTCGTGACGCTTCCCTAGTTTCCCTGTGCACTCTATAATTGTACATTTCGGTGCATCTTTTAGGGAGGCTCCCTTCAGCCTTTCTCAGTCTGCTATGTGTCAGTGACTGATATGTGGCATTATGCCCCCCGCCCTACAAATTAAATGATATCATTTAATTCATATACATTCATTACCCATGACAAATAGCATCACTGACAACCTAAGTATCAATTGCTGAACATGACATTATGGTTCCCGTTAATAACCCTAAAAAAAAAAAAAAAATTACTGATGGGCATGCCCTCCTGCTCACACCCACGGTGAGCGTCATGTGGCCGGCCTATGGGAGGGTCGGACCAACTAATGATACCATTAGTCCCTAATGTCCTCACTCTAGGTCAAAACCCGGAGTTGTGGACGAGAGTATCAATCGGTATCATGCCGTCTGTATCAGTTGCCGATCCTCGTTGTCGCTGGTTATGCATATATCTTGCGTTGTCATTTAATGGCTGTAGGTGAGGTAGAGGCTGTCGCTGATCACATTCTAATTTAAGGGATATTTCTAATATTATTAAGTGCCGTACCAATAATACAACAATATAATTCATTCAACTAGCAATATCATAATAGCACCAGCTCTCTTTGTGTAAATAATGATCACCTAACCAATCATATTTCCGTACATATTCTAATAAACCAATACTTTTCATACTCCAACATGATAAATCTTCTTCTTCAATCGACTGTTGTAATGTGGTATCATTGCCCAATGCTCATACCTGTATGTAGAGAAGCTAACTCATCATGCTTTAATCTACCCATCGGTGCCTGTAAAATTGCTGACATAACCATATAAGTTAGTATCCATAAATCATCTTTAACTTTCTGACGATGATATGTCGGTATGATATTGACTGCCTTCACATATCTTGGTACAATTCTAGTGTACTGTTACATCCACTCAGGGGAGTTGCTTCTATCCCAGTACACCTCACTGCACCCTCACATCACGTGTGTTTTCCTCTGTACCTTTATTATAACAACAATTGACAAACCTTTGCGTATGATCAAGCAGTAAATCAAAACTAATTTGTAAGACCACATGTATAGTCTAAAACCAATATGTAAGGATCTTTATACTAACATTTAGCACAAATACAACAGATCAAATGACCATCACCCACGAATACAACAAATAAACACCATTCACTTAGTTTCCTATCATTGAACTCATGAACAACCTTAATCACGTGCTGGATTCACGTGAGAACAACATGACATTCTTTTATTCATGACGATGTAAATTAAATTAAATTATCTCTTAACTTTCAGGTGTATTAGCCGTTTTTAAATGTCATTCATATTTTAGTATCTCGATTTCATTGTGATAACAGTTTTTTTTTTTCCGACCAAATCCCAGTATGTTTTCACTCAATTTAACAACGTCGTGTATTTCTAATTTGTTATTGAATTGTTATTCATCGTTGACACAGAAGTTTGTCCTCTAGTATTCGACTGATGTAATGACTGGGTAATTGGGCATCCATATAAAGTAGGTCTCCAACGTTGTATCATCGATTCGGGCGACTGACTTGCCCTGCTGGAAAAGTTATCGCCTATCCTGAACACGATCGGAATTTCTTCTAGACTCGATATAAAGGAGCACGGTTGATATAATGGACGTGGATGAGTAACCATCTGCGGTTTGGTGATTCGATGTTGTAGAACATTCCTCCAAAGCAGAAAGATGCGAAAAGATACCTTTAAATTTGAAGCATATATGGATTTCGTGACTTGAGTACCTCGGCCTGGGCCAATAAGCAAAATCTGGTCATGATTTTAGCTTAATAATATCAATTGAATGTAGACTGGCCACTGTTGGCTGTAGCATGGCCTAAGAAAGTTTCATGTATGCAAATCATGCTTTCATAATTGACGTATGTGTTTTAAGACTCCAGCAGCTCTGAAATTATATTGATTATTGATCGGCTTTCTGAAGATTGCTGTAATAAGTCCTGTGGACGTATCGACAAGCTTTTGTTTCTTCAGTGATATTTGATGCGAGTTATAATTATGTAACATTATTATAAAATATAATTCCGTTGTAGACCGATTCTTTCAAAGTCAAAATTTCGATTCTATATGTGTGTCGTACTGATTCTATACACAATTAGTTCTCGGTATGTAGCGTTTATAAAAATGTCAATGAACGCGCTCCTCCGATTTGACACAAATGGAACCGCAAAAGTTTATTTGTCAATTAATTTCCCGTTGAAACTGTATTTGCTGTATCTGTGAAGACCACTCTTAATCTTGCTAGCTGATGTTACAATGTTCATGTCGCCGGAACATCAAAATACCGCAGACGAACGTTTATGCAGATCAAGACAATTAGGTGTTCGGAGACTGTGTAAATTCCCTAGTAATGCTACCAATCTGTTGTTTGTTCGAGTAAATGTACATAATAAATAATGGTGAAATGAATCTTCAATTCCGATACTTCTTATTGGCTGTATGAACGTTCTCAAGTCATTTTGTTCTGTTAACTGACTGTGACAGATGTTGAATTCTATTATGTAATACATCAAGCACAATGCGATTAAATAGTAACTGTATCTTCTCAAGCATTAATGCTGTAAAGAATGTAATCAACGTAGCTCACCTTCAATGAACAGTGCTGGATTAAAACCATAAGAACAGATGAAATCGAATCGTTGGCATGATTGTGTCAGAATCAATCTCTATATAATTTGATAAACAGCTTCATCCAATAGTCATCAAATTCTACCGTGCCTGGTGAATCTTTCTTAAATTCCAGAATAAACAATATGTTCTGAGAATTTTTTGTTCATAATTTTAAAATAAGATTCACTTGCTTTCTTCCAAGTGTTTACTTCTCAATGTTCACGTATCAATTTGACTTCATCCAAACCATCGTTTCCAGGAATTTAATGATTACTGCAATTTTCAAAGTTCAGTGAATTTTGACTGTTTAACTGTAAATTTATAGTCTTGTGTCGTTGTAATTCAAGAAATTTCTTGCGAACGTTCTTGTAACACCGCGTATATAATTCCTCTGTTAACTGACTGTTTATCTTCTTTCTTGACGTATACAGGGTCAAGTATTTGAGGTAAAAATGTGAACTGGAGCATACGGAATCTGTCTTGTGAACAAACAGTTCAATGCCATGTTATTAGCATACATCTTTTTACAAGTTACGATCAGGTGATCGGTAGTTGCCTCTTTTCAGAGTGCCTGTTAAGATCAGGTCAGCATCCGAAGTAAATGAGGACAATCAATACGGACACAAATGATGAACTAGTAATACGGCTGATCACAGTCGAGACTTTCGCATACTGTCGAACAACATTTACACTCAATTTGAAATGAGTAACAGCATACATAGTCCATGTACGCTCTCCTTCCTCTTAACACAATTATGACTACCACAGTATATATGTCGATTGAATTTTTTGTTAATTAAATCTTCCTGTATCTGTGCAAACGAATAGTATCTGTATATGATCAATATAATTGCATGTTGAGAACTTGCGTGTGTCAATTTGTTGTTTATTCAAGCAAATTTTTGTCAGTTGAGTTTTCATTATCGTATGAATGTTTGTACATCATTTCCTCCGTTACTGAATATGACATTTGTTAATTTTCCTTACTTGATCCATCAAACAAACTGCGATTAAATATTAGTTGAACAGTTCTTTGAACTAAAATCGTAAGATACTTTCCGGATGTTTTGTGTACTGCTCAGAATTGGCTATTTGGTTCGAGACTACATCACCAAAATCAATTATATATATAATGACGTAATCGATCTTTTATGATGACGACCTTGGTCTTCTCAAGTATATGGCTCGATTCGTTAGATTACTGCAACAATGTCATAAATTGATAATAAATCTCGAGTTCAGTTAATAATTACTACCGGTACAAGACCCCATTTGTTACGAAGTGTTGTTGACTCATCTAAGGGCATGAGGACTAATACGTTTCTGTCTATTCAAACATTTCATCGCTCCTTATACTTGAAATATAAAACGACAACCAAGAAACTGCTACTGCAACAAACCTTCATAAAACGATATGATTTTCTATCTTGCAGACTTTAATCTTCCGACTCCTGTCACATGTCGACAAACTCAATCGCTCCACAAGAACCACTTGAAATCACACACACTGAATTAACACAAAGAGCGGCATAACTGACTGTTAGCCATGCTCAAAAGACATGCTGCGTCCGAACAGGACGGCAGCCCAAGTCTAACTCCCTAGTGACGTTATTCGTGACGCTTCCCTAGTTTCCCTGTGCACTCTATAATTGTACATTTCGGTGCATCTTTTAGGGAAGCTCCCTTCAGCCTTTCTCAGTCTGCTATGTGTCAGTGACTGATATGTGGCAAGCTTCAGGGCATGTAAAAGGGTCCTTTACATTATTGTTTAATAAAAGCAGCATCACTGAACTCAGGACACCCTGAAAGGGACGAGGCACCTATGTAATATTGAAGTGTATTGATGCTCTCAACCCCGTCACACATTTTGTAGTAAATTCCAGCTCTCAGTCTTTCGTATTGTATATATTTATGTGTTAGTATTGTTTGATATCATAAAGTAATATAACCAAAAACTTAAGTTATTCCAGTTGTTAACAGGTTGGCATGGTTGAAAGTCATACTGGTTGGAAAAATAACCCGTGCTCTCTAGCTGCATACATGGACTTCTGAGCCGTGTATCATAACCCCTGGGCTACCACAGGGGTAAGAAATTTCACCAGTGCTTATCAATGTGGATACGAGCAAGATTGCCTCAAGGCACTAACATCTGCAAATGATGTTCTTGCATACAGGCAGGGAAGGGTAAGAAATCAACAGCTCAGGAGCTGCAGATGACACTGGACAAAGTAATGGATTGGTGCATGGAGATAAATGCTGTCATTAACAATGAAAAGGCATCTGTCTTGTGGTGTTCTCTGGACATAGTAGTAGGCCTCTTTCAGTCCTGTAGGACTGTAGAGTCATGCCACTGGGGAGGCACCTGACAGCACCGCTGGTGATTGTATAGTCCAATGCGAGAGTTATAATCTCTGTCACAGTTTCTGCATCTGTAAGACAAGGCTGGTCCCACAGTAAGTGACCACATTTTATGCCTGTGCCTCCTATCCTCAGTTTGTTGGATCAGATTGTGCACAAAGAGCACCAGTCCGTTTCATACATCTCTTCTCCAGGGACATCTGTCTCTAGCAACTCTTTCCCATATATCTGGGTCTATGCCCAGGGTTTGCATATCTTGTTTACACACATCCCCTTGTCACATTTGGGGTCTTCCAGTTGGCCTCTTCCCTGTGGCTAGTTCTCCATGTAGATCTTTGGGAATACATTCATCATCCATTCAAGATACATGGCCCAGCCACCGGAGGAGTCTCTGCTTGAGGAGGGAGTGCACTGTGGTAAGATCCGCTCTTTCAAGTATGTGTTTGTTTGTTATGAGGTCTTTCCACGATATGCCCAGGATACATTTGTGACAGCTCATATTAAACTTTCAATTAAACTTTCTTTCCTATCGTGAGTACAAAGTCCAGGATTCAGACCCATAGAGTAGTGTGCTAACAACACAAGCTTTATATACCTGAAATTTTGTACGCTCTGTTAGTCTATTATTCTCCCAAACTCTCTTAGTTAGCCTGGAAAGTGTTGTGGCTGCCTATCTAATGTTTGTTTGTTGAAACTTTTGGGCAAAGTGATGGATAGGCGCACGGAGATAAATGCTGACATTAACACAGAAAAGGTATCTGTCTTGTGGTACTTTCTGGACAATATGGTTGTTAAAGCTGACCTCCCATCTCACAATAAATGGTAGAAATATGAATAGAGAAAACAGTCTGAAGCACCTGAGAATCACTTTTGATAGAAATCTGTCCTTTAGGGATCATGTTGAAGTGGTGGTTACAAAATGTCAGAAGGGGCTCAATACACTGAAGTGTATGGCTGCAAGGGACATGGAGCAGAAAATGCTATTCACACTTTTTCAGCACTTGATAATTTCATTGGTAGTGTATTGACTAGGAATGCTCACTGTCTCAAAGAACCAGCTAGTGAAACTAGAGCGCATACAGAATGAAGCCACGAGGGTGAAACTTTGTGAGTCCGTTACGATTATGACATGCGTGTATTGTTTGTCCACCAGCATGCAGAACACCACCGTGATTATCTGCACCTCCATTCTCGGACTAGATGTGGTAATCACATGTAGGCTCTCCTGCACAAAACATCATCCAACAACCTTCACCACAAACCCCCAGGCACTTCTTTTCAACCCAGTACCAACGTCATGAAGGCTATGCTGCAGAGCCCTCCTTCCTCTCTCAAAGTCCAGAAAGCTCTTAAAATGGAGAAGTTGCATTCATTTCATTCTTGAAACTGAATAAATTAATATACCATTATGAAGCTGAAAAACATCTGGTGACTGCAGAAATGTGGTTTCTGAGGAAAATGCAAAGAATACCATGGACAGACAGAAAAACCAATGACAAAGTACTACAGGAGACAAATGAAAATCGTAAATTGATTAGAGAAATTAGACGTAGACAGTCAAAATTTTTTGGACATGTTATGAGCAGAAATGGATTGGAGAACTTAGTGACAACTGGCAAGATTTAAGGGAACAGACCAAGGGGAAGACTGGGAAGTAAATACCTAGATGGCTTGGCCACATGGCATGGACGAGACAGGAACACTGAGCTGATCCACAACTCTGGTGATCAAGTGAAATGGCGAGACATGACCGCCATGCTTTCCAGCATGGTACATGATTGATTGATTATGAATTAATTGGCTCGAATCTCAACTATATATAAAGACGTTAATATGGTTCAGGGTTATTTCATAATTGCAGGTGCTGCACTTAAATATGATAAGTCCAAGGTTTATTCATACTCGTACCAGACTGATATCCTTCTCAATGAAGTCAACAGTAAAAAATCAACAAGAGCACAAGAGGATGTAGGTGTCCTGTTATCAGTTGACTTTGATCTGTCCACTGTATATCAAGATGATTCCTCCCAAATATTCAAGCTATTGGTGAGTTATCCCCTTTATTTTCTTATTTTACACACAACAAATATTTGCTTATATCTAAATGTCACCTATTGGGAGGTGAAAGAATGGTTTTAAAATATGTTTACTTTGGTTTGATTTGTGAAGGATCACTTTCATTGCACACATATATCTCCACACGTGCTCCAGTCTCCTCCCATAGATCACACACAGATATCTCCATAAGTACTCCAGTCTCCTCCCATAGATCACACACATATATCTCCATAAGTGCTCCAGTCTCCTCCTATAGATCACACACAGATATCTCCATAAGTGCTCCAGTCTCCTCCCATAGATCACACACATATATCTCCATAAGTGCTCCAGTCTCCTCCCATAGATCACACACAGATATCTCCATAAGTACTCCAGTCTCCTCCCATAGATCACACACATATATCTCCATAAGTGCTCCAGTCTCCTCCCATAGATCACACACATATATCTCCATAAGTGCTCCAGTCTCCTCCCATAGATCACACACAGATATCTCCATAAGTGCTCCAGTCTCCTCCCATAGATCACACACAGATATCTCCATAAGTGCTCCAGTCTCCTCCTATAGATCACACACATATATCTCCATAAGTGCTCCAGTCTCCTCCCATAGATCACACACATATATCTCCATAAGTACTCCAGTCTCCTCCCATAGATCACACACATATATCTCCATAAGTGCCCCAGTCTCCTCCTATAGATCACACACAGATATCTCCATAAGTGCTCCAGTCTCCTCCCATAGATCACACACATATATCTCCATAAGTACTCCAGTCTCCTCCTATAGATCACACACATATATCTCCATAAGTACTCCAGTCTCCTCCTATAGATCACACACATATATCTCCATAAGTGCTCCAGTCTCCTCCCATAGATCACACACATATATCTCCATAAGTGCCCCAGTCTCCTCCCATAGATCACACACAGATATCTCCATAAGTGCTCCAGTCTCCTCCCATAGATCACACACAGATATCTCCATAAGTGCTCCAGTCTCCTCCCATAGATCACACACATATATCTCCATAAGTGCTCCAGTCTCCTCCCATAGATCACACACAGATATCTCCATAAGTGCTCCAGTCTCCTCCCATAGATCACACACAGATATCTCCATAAGTGCTCCAGTCTCCTCCCATAGATCACACACAGATATCTCCATAAGTGCTCCAGTCTCCTCCCATAGATCACACACATATATCTCCATAAGTGCTCCAGTCTCCTCCCATAGATCACACACATATATCTCCATAAGTGCTCCAGTCTCCTCCCATAGATCACACACAGATATCTCCATAAGTGCTCCAGTCTCCTCCCATAGATCACACACAGATATCTCCATAAGTGCTCCAGTCTCTCCCATAGATCACACACATATATCTCCATAAGTGCTCCAGTCTCCTCCCATAGATCACACACAGATATCTCCATAAGTGCTCCAGTCTCCTCCCATAGATCACACACAGATATCTCCATAAGTGCTCCAGTCTCCTCCCATAGATCACACACAGATATCTCCATAAGTGCTCCAGTCTCCTCCCATAGATCACACACAGATATCTCCATAAGTGCTCCAGTCTCCTCCCATAGATCACACACAGATATCTCCATAAGTGCTCCAGTCTCCTCCCATAGATCACACACAGATATCTCCATAAGTGCTCCAGTCTCCTCCCATAGATCACACACAGATATCTCCATAAGTGCTCCAGTCTCCTCCCATAGATCACACACAGATATCTCCATAAGTGCTCCAGTCTCCTCCCATAGATCACACACAGATATCTCCATAAGTGCTCCAGTCTCCTCCCATAGATCACACACAGATATCTCCATAAGTGCTCCAGTCTCCTCCCATAGATCACACACAGATATCTCCATAAGTGCTCCAGTCTCCTCCCATAGATCACACACAGATATCTCCATAAGTGCTCCAGTCTCCTCCCATAGATCACACACAGATATCTCCATAAGTGCTCCAGTCTCCTCCCATAGATCACACACAGATATCTCCATAAGTGCTCCAGTCTCCTCCCATAGATCACACACAGATATCTCCATAAGTGCTCCAGTCTCCTCCCATAGATCACACACAGATATCTCCATAAGTGCTCCAGTCTCCTCCCATAGATCACACACAGATATCTCCATAAGTGCTCCAGTCTCCTCCCATAGATCACACACAGATATCTCCATAAGTGCTCCAGTCTCCTCCCATAGATCACACACAGATATCTCCATAAGTGCTCCAGTCTCCTCCATAGATCACACACAGATATCTCCATAAGTGCTCCAGTCTCCTCCCATAGATCACACACAGATATCTCCATAAGTGCTCCAGTCTCCTCCCATAGATCACACACAGATATCTCCATAAGTGCCCCAGTCTCCTCCCATAGATCACACACAGATATCTCCATAAGTGCCCCAGTCTCCTCCTATAGATCACACACAATATCTCCATAAGTGCCCCAGTATCCTCCCATAGATCACATGCACAGATATCTCCATAAGTACTCCAGTCTCCTCCCATAGATCACACATGATATCTACATAAGCGCCCCAGTCTCCTCCCATAGATCACACACATATATCTCCATAAGTACTCCAGTGTCCTCCCATAAATCACACACAGGTATCTCCATAAGTACTCCAGTCTCTTCCTATACATCACACACAGGTATCTCCATAAGTGCCCCAGTCTCCTCCCATAAATCACACAGGTATCTCCATAAGTACTCTGGTCTCCTCCCATAGATTTCACACACGATATTTCCATAAGTACTCCAGTCTTCTCCCATAGATCACACAAGGAAAATCTCTGGACGGTTCATGAACTCTGTTACACCAGTGAGGATCCAAATCTGTGTACAGCAGACTCACACATGCTATAAATTATTTGTGGGTAGGATTTACAACGTAATGTTTTTCAGCTGCCGAGGGATTTGTTAATGTGTGTGGTGTGCACATGGGTTTTTCAGATTGTTAGCCCTTGCCAGAACAGGCTAGATATCTAATAAACTATCCCAATATTGGGGGAGTATGCCATCCTAGTTTTATATTTGTGAAAATACAAACAGGCAAAACTGTAAGACAAACATGGTCTGCTTTAACCAGATACTGATGCTGTGACCTCTGATCTACTCCATCCACAAGCATGTGAGACAACATCAACATTATAGTTTTATTGCATTCCCAAGCCACAGAAATAAGAAACCATTATATGTTCAATAGTATCAAGAGAGCCTTGTTTTCTTGCCATCATGGCATATTGAGGATAATATGCTCAGTGCACATGCAACACTCAATGGGTTTACCTTCCATAAAATGTGCTGGTGTCCAGCTTATGAAGCATTGTTGACCATAGAGCCATGTGGTTGCAAACAAATCTAACCTCTGTGTGTGTGTGTATACGTGCGTCCGTGTGTGTGTGTGTGTGTGTGTGTGTGTGTGGAGGACATTTGAAAATGTAACTTTTGTTGAAATTAAATAAAGACATTGAAGTTTAATACAAGAGACAATATTCCAGACATAGACAATCAATTTCAAGCGAATGAAAGAAGAGGAAGTAGCTGTTTGTCAAATGATATAAATATTTCCAATAATCTTTTCACTAGCTGTCCTGAATTAACATGACAGGTAGGTATAATGGTTTTTTTTTAAAAACTCTAATAAGTGATTTTATTTGTGACTAGGTACAAACAACTAGTCCACACAAGTAAATCAAACTATAGGTTAACTTCTATATTTACCTACGATTATGTTCTTACACGATCTGGAACTAATTTACCCCTCTTTAATATATTGTTGAATAGTGTTTATTGTTTAGTTTGCTTGGTTTCATATTCTCTTGTTGATTACCTTGAAAATTACTATACCCATATTTTGTTGTGTGCTGCATGTTGTATTTCAGACTGATTAAACTTGGGTATGTATTTTTTAACTGAAAATAATCCATACTGCTTCTGGCCATTGACATCTAGATTCTGGGGATGGTACTAACTACATAAGCTTCATTGCTAAATAGATACAATGTACAGTGTACAATATGTATGTACAACACAGGGTTGCATGTGGTGTATATATATTCATAGCCACCTCAGAAATGAAGAGTTAACATTTTGAATTCTGAGAAATGTGGATTCTAGGTCTTGCGTGTGTGTGCATTGGACGTTTCAGAAATGCTAGTGATAAATGAAAATTGTCATATGGGTTAGATGCCCATGTATGAAAATGAAAAATGTCTTATGCAAAAAAGTCACTTAGATTCTCTTAGAATAAAAGATGTTAAACAATTTAATATTGCCACTCATCACCATAGGATTTTTGTGATAGTGAATACTGAATTTAAAAATCATCACTCCGCTTGGGACATCCCCACATTGTATGTGATTATTACTTCTAGATACAGAATTTACACCACGGTACTCGGAACAAACCCATAAATACAAAGGACTTGCACTTAGGGTTGCCAGGTCTTGTAACTGAGAAACCAGAACATTTCTCTTAGAATGACAGATGTTACAGAAATTATTATTATCACACATCATTATCAACATGTGCCCTGCCAACTGGTAGAGACATTCTTGTCTTTTCAAAGATCTCTGTCCTTGTGTTCCTGATCAACACAGCACATGATATGTCTACAATGTCAACCGTCACAATCTATATAGCATCATTTCTCTCGGTCTACTATCTCTGTGTCTTCTCCCACTGATCTTTCCAGTTATCACATTATTTGACCAAAGAACGGTGTTTGTCTTTTGTTTTAGTTGTATATAGCGTTCTACTGGCTGGCTCCCTGGCCGAGGGGTTACCAGCTTTCGAATACTCTCGTGGTTGACGCTAGCGCACGAGAATTAGAAGTGGTTCGAGTCGCGCCAATGACTTATGAGAGTATGGAGCCGGTCGCTCAGAAAGTCGTGGCGTGCTGATGAGCGTAATCTAGCCTAGGAATCAACATACAGCTGAAAGATGCTGGTGTTGACCGCAATATCCTGAAACAGGATGGAAACGCGGGGGGGAAAAAAATAACGTTCTACTATCATTAGTCTATTTCATGCAATTGCTGTTAGTTAATCTGTTAGTCCAAAGTATTCACAATATTTATCTTAGAAACCACGCTTCATTGCTTCAAGTCCTTCCTAATTTGTTCATTCACGTTGTTTGATTTACTGCCATACAGCAAAATACGTTCTGTATAACATGCCAGTACTACCTTTCTGGCATTCAGTGATAGTAACATTTTACACGACATTTTTCATTTTCTAAAATACAGCTTTTGCTTGATAAATTCTGCTCTTAATCACAGTCACAAGTTAAACAATTCCGCCAACTGAAAATCGAGAAGCAGTACAATTTATCTTGCATTTGACAGGAAAACATTGAGACAAACTGGCATCCCAGAAGCCTAGAGAGAGAGAGAGAGAGAGAGAGAGAGAGAGAGAGAGAGAGAGAGAGAGAGAGAGAGAGAATTGTTTAATTAAAAACTTAGACTGTCCCAGAAAAACCGGTGCTACATGATGATCTTGAGGATGATGATGATGGTCCACGTTAGAGAATACCCGCCATGTTATTTGATATCGATTTTGCACCAAAGTTTCAGCTACCCACGGTTTTTCAAGTCTCGTGGGTCTCATTTGCACATGTTAGTTATGGTTCAAAGTCCAGAATGAAGAAGAGGAAGAAGAAAAGTCTTATCGGCTTTACTTTCTATACATGTTTGTGTGCGTTGATTGATTGCTTGTTTTGTGAAAGCTGCGGAAGTCTGAATTTTTAACTCTTTAGTCCGATTTATTGGCGTTCAGGTCGTTTGAATTGCCGACACTTTCCTCCAGACCCTATACCGAAGCATCGTCTCCACGGCGACTGCAGTAGAGTTCTCCTTCACCTCCCCAAGCTCAGAAACCAATGGGGCGTGCAAGGCCGGCACTGGAACTTCACATCTGTGGAGAGGAATATTCGGATATGACTAGGTCATGATCCAGCACTCATCTCATTTTGTTCCTCTGGTACTTTGCGGTGTCGAAGTGAAGAATAAACAGCGGGATAGTGCCCGTTTATGGGCTTCCTGTATTGACATCCCGTGGACTCTGTTATTCACTAAAACTAAGATGATGTAGCACAATGTATACAGATTGGCTGGAATTAGGTTGGGGGGGGGGGGGGGGGGGGGGTTGCTCACTTCCAGCGCTGTGCCAGTTATCTCGCTTGTCTGGCTAGGTTTCCGTTTTAGCCGCTATGTCATAGAAAATAGACCTCAGCGGTATAGTTTCCGCTCTGTACACGAGCGTAGTTCATACTCGGGCTACTGCTGCTAGTAGTTGCTACTACTAGGGATTGCACTGGACTGATTTTTTCTGCGTGTCGGTTAGCTTGCCCTATTACCAGTGTCTCTCGCCATCAGGCAAACCCACCCCGACTTCTGAGGTGCTTGTAATTTACATCCCCAAGTCAAGGACGAGAAGTCAACATTCACGCCCAAGTGGCCGGCGTGTGGAGTCGCTTCTTTTGAAAATAGATCAGTCAGGTGCCTCCTCAGTGCGGGCTTGGAACATTCGTTGACGGCTGCAGAAAGAACTAGCCTGAAAAATAAAGATTCTTATATAAACAAACCCTGGTTTTAACATAATCGCAGATCTTGCTTATTGTCGTTTACATATGCATAATGGTTATGAGGTCAAAGGTCAATACTGAAGACAAAGAACAAGACGTGGTTATCTTTTTATTTGTTCTTCCTGCTTCTTTCCATTCTGTTCTCCATTAAACGTGTTCCGTCAGTTGTATTTTATTTACTAGTCAATGACGATCCATTAAATGGTTCATTTAGACAAGTTCTGAGTGTATGCTTTGTTAAGTTGATTCTGTTTATAGTCGTAGCTAATTAAAGTGTCCCAACACTAGCAAGTAGTTGAGAAATCCACTTCAGCTGTATTGTTTTACCGGTTCTTATACACCATTCACCTCCCAATTCTTATTGTAGACCACTTTCTATCACAGTGGTTCTCAACATTTTTTGGCCCGTACCCCCCTTCACCATATTTTCAGAACGTCACCCCCCCCCCCCTTTTTTTTCGTATTTCCTACCTAAAAATTTGGCCCGTGCCCCCCTTCACCATATTTTCAGAACGTCATTCCTACCCTACCCTTTCGTATTTCCTACCTAAAAATCCCCCCCCCCTTTTTTTTACACAGTATACGTAATAATGGAAGCTAAATTTAATAGCACATACTAAAACAAGTCTAGACGTCCATATAAAACGTGATTTGTTGGTCTACTTACTTTATAAAGTGAATTTTAGAAGGGTGAGACGTACAGAACCGTAAAGTATGAAGGGAAAAACAATATCAAGTAATCGGTTCTTGTATTAACGCGATCTTGAAATAATATTAATCCCCCCCCCCCCCTGGAAACCCTAAAATTCCCCCCCCCCCCTGGGGGGGGGGGAATTCCCCACCGGTTGAGAACCACTGTTCTATCATAACCTTTGTCACCCTTACAAGGCCTCTGTTCGACGCGCATTGCACTTTGACCTTGGTGGCGGGACATACTGTCTTCCCGCTTGTAATTTTATTGCTAAGTCAGCAGAAAGAATAATCCGAGTAGTTGTAGATAAATTATTTATGCAGCTTGGCTCGGTTTATTATAACAGAAGTACTAAGTATTTGGGTTCCCTGTGGTTGCTAAGTTATTTGTTCACAAATATAAAAGTTAATCATTTATATATTAGGAATTAGCGATTGAAGTGCTTGCAAGTGATGAGTCAGCATGTTTCTGTACTGAATTATATTATTTACATACAAACATAAATCGCTGCTTTAGAATTGAAGTAGAGATTCGAATGAGGTACGGCTGTGTTGTATTTTTCTAGAGATATTCAGACGTGCAGGTTGCATCGTTTAAAACAATTTAAACAATGAAATGCATACTGGGAAGCTCGACGAAAAGAAACCAACACATATACAGAGAGAGAGAGAGAGAAAGCGAGAGAGAAAGAGAGAGAGAGAGAGAAATTTTTGCTTGTATTTGTATGTCTCTGTCTATTCGTCAAGCCTGCTAGTTACATTGTGTGTCCATTCGTTGATCTAAGTAAGCTTAAATGAACTAATAAACTGGACACTAGAACGGCAATAGTGGCCAGACTTGATCATTTCTTCTACACCCCCACCCCCTTTAAAAAAAAAAAAAAAAAAACCAGCATGTCGCCTGTGATGATACGATTCTCATTCTAAAAATGCGTGGGTTCTATTTTGTGTTCATTTATTTTATTTTTGTTTCACCCCTTAGTCACCCAATATTTTCGCTTACATTGAAAGTAAGAAAACGGGTGGATATTGGGGGGGGGGGGGGGGGGGGGGGCAAAGCACACAATCAAATTAACAAGTATTGTAATGTAAATTTCCGTTGACTGAGCACTGAAATTGTGAAGATACCATGAAATAAAACAACATAGACGATCACCCTAATATGACAATATATCGTCCTTCCGTCAAAATGGGAGGTCACATTTGGTACTGAATCAGTTAACACCGTTAATATTAGTCAATTTTTGTGTAGGGCATGAAGATACGGTAGACCGATGTTGCTGCTGCCGAGTCCCGCCTGGTCGAGTTGTTCACTCGTGTATGATTTGTTCAAAAATGGATCGATGTGGCATGAGTGGGCACCAGGCATAGACACTGCTCTGCTCTCTGTTTGCACTTATTGGGATGTACTGCTCGGGTCGTGCTGGAGTGCGAGGGAACGAGCGAGAGGATCTATTGGTTTCAAGGGTCCCAGTTGTTAGAATACTTGCGATGAACAAGTGAGATATTTGGAAGATTTTCTATAAAGAACCTCTGTATCTCATATACTGTAGATTTGTCTGGGATTGTTGTAAATAATGGTGGTATCTATAGCTGATGAAACAACATACTTAAGGATGTTTCAGACTGGATTTAAGTGTAGTTCGAGCAAGCGGGTCGTACAAGAGGAGCGGATTCGACGTGTCTCCAACCATTGTGTTTACGGGAACGATCAGCATCTACATCACACGACACCTGCTTAAGGAGACTGTGCATCTATGTGTTTCTCTGGAATGCTATAATGTCTATTCCTAGAAACTAAGAACCAAGAACGGCATGTTCAACTGGGGCCCGTTAGGAATTAGTCCCATTCTGGTAGGCTAGCCACACGCTTACTTCGAGCATGTTCTTTGGCTGTCCTAACACCGAGTGCCATACTTGGGTGTTAATTGTCTACATCCATCGCAGGTAATGGTTTAGACTTGCTTTCGGTCTAGTAACGTGCACAGTTGAAGTTTACGACAGATTTCATTACAGTGAAAACCATGGCCACCCCCCCCCCCCCTTTCCTCTTCGTTAGCCAGCCTAGTGTTTGACAGCATGCCCCACGTGGTGATGAGGAGACGTCTTGTGACACTGACCCTGGCACAACAGTACATCTGCATCACATATACAAACAAAATCATGTCCTTTGTAGGACATTGTGATCAACTCCAGGGTGATTTTATAGGCAAATGTACGCTCTGTAGTTTATCATTGCTTTCTGAACGTATACTGTAGGTAAATACAGATGTGTGGATTCCCCTGGCATCCAGGTTTATCTAGGGTTAATAGTCTGCTACCCAGATGGTCAAAATTGAACCTACAAGGTAGTAGGAAGGAAGAGGTTATAGTGCAGAGTCAGAGATATTTTCTACAGATAATTCATCCAACCTTATTCCGTCTCACTGTGAGCGACAGCCACCTGTTTCAGCTCACGGCTGTTTATTCTGTGTTGACATCTAATCCCTGTGTCTAGATGTTGTTCTGTCCACGGGGAACCCAACCAATACGCCTGATAGTAACCCCATCGTTATGTTAATGCTGTTGTTAATATTATTAGAAACATTAGAGCCTGGATTGTTTTGTTTGAATCATGTTGCTGACTACAAACGGTAGCAGTTATAGTGGCTAGCATGCTTGCCTGCCGGCCCGTGATGTGTTCGAATCACCTGATGGAGAGTTCACTTCGACTTCTCAGGTACTTGTAATTTACGTCCCCAAGTCGAGGACGAGAAGTCAACATTTTAGTCCAGCTGACTGGTGTAGGGGTTAAACCCGCTACTTCAGCATCAGCACACTGGAAGGTTAATAGTGAGCGCTCTTATCCATTCGACCATATTTATATTGAAAATCAGATATGTGGTGTCCAGCGGATCTGTCAAATATGCTTGCTCTTGGTACAGTATTCTGAGTTTTGTTGTTCTGTCTGTTTTCAGCCCATAGTTGGCTTATCTTTTGTAGAGCAATGGCTGTTTTTTTTTTTTTTCCAATTTCTGTCATCGCATGTCCATCATCCGTCTGCAGAAAACTTAAATATTCAAAACTGCTCACTTTTCATTCGCTTCTCTCCGTTAATAAATATATATATGATGCCATGTTTGTTTTATTGGCTGTCGTTATTTCTGTTTTCGTTGCATTGAGATATACGAGAGTAAGTTAATAAGTAAGCCACAAATGGCTGTACAACAATAACCTAAATATGATAACGACTGGGATGAGTATGGAGAAACCTTAAATAAAAACTACAAGGAGGCCACTAGAAACTTCTAAAAAAAGATATGTGTAATGAGAACCAGGGGAGAATCCTTTGACCCAACTGAAATAATTAACAGCGAAAATGGAGAACCTGTAAGTGAACCAAAAAAAAAAATCCTAATAAAATGGAAACAGTACTTCGAACAACTTCTCAACATCCCATCAGATGTCACAGGAATTCAAGAAACCAACACAGATGCCACCGAAGAACTAGAACCAGACATACTGAAAGAAGAAATTATAGACGCCGTCAGATTAGCCCCATTGAACAAATCACCAGGACAAGATGAAATACAAAATGAACTAATTAAAGCAGCAAGAGAAGTAGGAACAGCATGGCTACATAGACCATTCAACCATGTTTGGGTAGAACAACAGACACCACGAGACTGGGGAAACGCCATAATTATCCCAGTTTGGAAAAATAAATGCAGCAAAAGAGACTGCACACAATACAGAGTCATTTCACTGTTGACTGGGAAAATATTTTGCAAAATTCTTGAGAAAAGATTACGAACTACTATAGAAGCGATTCACAACTTGGATTTAGGAAAAAAACAAAGGGTGCACAGATGCCATTTTTGCTCTTGTGCAACTTATAGAAACATCAATTGTATTCAATGGAACACTCTACTTAGCCTTTGTCGACCAAGAAAAGTCATTTGGTAGAGTAGATAGAAAGAAGCTGTGGGAAATCCTTAAACAATATTGAATGAGTACACATCTAAGAAACCTATGTAGACGCTTATACACCAATAGTGAATGCTTAGTGAGAGCAACTGGAGAATACTCAGAAATCTTCACTATTAGATCTGGAGTACGACAAGGTTGTGTCCTGTCCCCTCTCTTGTTCATAACATATATAGACAACATATGTAAAGAAACCAGCCAAACAGAAAACGCAATAACACCGCATGACGAGAACACGGAAGAAGAACCATCTGCAAATCTAACCATTAGAGAACTCTTGTTTGCGGACGACCAAGCACTAATAGCAAAATCAGAAGCTGAATTACAAGACCATATGAAAAGTCTAAGTGAAATGTGTAGGGAACATAACATCTAAATTAGCACAAGTAAAACAGAGGTAATGACTAACTAAAGAAGAAAAAGCAACAACGATTCACCTAAACGAACATCCCTTGAAACAAGTAAAGAGTTTCAAGTACCTAGGAAGTATAATATCATCAAATGGCAAATCAGAAGACGAGATCGAAAATAGATGCAATAAGGTAAACCAACTCATTGGACAAATGGCACCAATACTAAAGAACAAACATGTATCAATAACTACTAAGAAAGCACTTTACAACACAATCTTCCTACCAACTCTATGTTACCAATGCCAAACCTGGACAATGACAGAAAAAGAGAAAAGAAAAATCACAACAACAGAAATGAGGTTCCTGAGAAGAATACTCAATGTATCAAGAAGAGATAAGATCAGAAATGAAGAAATCAGGACTAAAGTGCGGGTTATAGCTGCACTAGATTTTATTAGAAGGCAGCAAGTCAAATGGTTTGGCCATGCAAGTAAGTTACCAACTAACAGTATACCACAACAAGCAATGATGTACAGACCAGAGGGAAGCAGAGGAAGAGGCCGACCACGTAAACGATGGACGCAGGGAATAACAGAGTCCATGGGAATATCGATACATGAAGCCCATAAGCGGGCACTCTCCCGCTGTTTATACTTTACCTCGACACCGCAAGGTACAAGAGGAACATGATGTGATGAGATGAGATAACAGCTTGAAACCAGTTTATTTTTATACATACATTGTCCCTTTATTTCTCAACACAATTTCTACCAACATTGATGCACTTATCCCATCGTTTTATCAGTCCTCCCAAACCAGCCGCATAGAACTGCGTACTCTATTTTCTAAGCCACGTTTTCACGTCACATTCAACTTCGGCGTCATTCGCGAAATATCTCCCGCCAAGGTGGGTTTTCAGTGTCTATGCTGACAAATGTTTATCCCGTAAAGCGGTGCATAGCTGGGTAGAAAAAGTAACGGGACGAGTCAATAAGTAAGTCACACAGTTCTGTGAGATGGCAGGTAAATGAAAACAAAGCACGCAGTTCTATGCATCCGGTTTGGGATGACTGATAAAACGATGGGATAAGTGCATCAATGTTGGTAGAAATTATGTTGAGAAATAAAAGGACAATGTATGTATAAAAATAAACTTGTTTCAAGTTGTTATCACATTTAGTTATTTTTCTACAGCCGTTTGTGACTTACTTATTAACTTAACCTCGTAAATTAGGTTTTCACGTTGCACTTGCACTGACTTAATTACTTTCTCAATTCCCATTTGTGTTATTGATAGTAATACTGTGTTATTGATAGTGATACCGTGCCGTCTGCATATCCAAGTTCCAGTATTTCTGATCCCCCGATTACAAATGGGTTATATTGTTTCTTGCAACTGACCGGTGTAGGGGTCGGACCCGCTACCTCGTGCTGATGCCGTGGTAGCGGGTTCAACCCCTACACCGATCAGTTGGACTAGAATGTTGGCTTCTTGTTCTAGACTTGGGGACGTAAATTACAAGTACCTCAGAAGTCGGAGTGGGTTCACTTGATGGCGAGGGACACTGGTAAACGGGAAAGTTAATCCACACACAAAAATCAGTCCAGTGCAGAAGTAGTAGCACGTGTACGGACTTAGCTTGGGTTCAAAGCGAGCGGGAAGGGGAGGGGAGAGAGAGAGAGAGAGAGAGAGAGAGAGAGAGAGAGAGAGAGAGAGAGAGAGAGAGAGAGAGAGAGAGAGAGATTACACCTCTGATTAATAAAAACACAAAAATAATTTCTTTGTATCAGGGATTAGAACCTGTGTCCTTAAATCTCTCTCTCTCTCTCTCTCTCTCTCTCTCTCTCTCTCTCTCTCTCTCTCTCTCTCTCACACACACACACACACACACAGAGAGAGAGAGAGAGAGAGAGAGAGAGAGAGAGAGAGAGAGAAATTACACCTCTGATTAATAAAAACACAAAAATAATTCCTTTGTATCAGGGATTAGAACCTGTGTCCTTAAATATCTCTCTCTCTCTCTCTCTCTCTCTCTCTCTCTCTCTCTCTCTCTCTCTCACACACACACACACACACACACACACACACACACACAAAGAGAGAGAGAGAGAGAGCACGCACGCATACACACACAAACTATAACTCAATAGCTATATTCTAAACAAAAGAGGAAATATATGCATGCTTTCAAGCCAAACGGAAGCAACAGAAAAGTAGAATCAAGCAGTCATTGTTTACTTTAGCACCACCATATTCATCCCTCTGTATATTTACAACACACGACGGTGGGTGGTAAGCAATGGCAAACTACTGAACGTAAAAACTGCGTCCAATTGAATCAGAATTAAAGTGGGGGTTATAACAGCACTAAATTTTATTAGAAAGCAGCAAGTCAAATGGTTTGGCCATGCAAGTAGGTATACAGCATACCACAACAAGCAATGATGTGCAGACCAGATGGAAACAGAGGAAGAGGCCGACCATGTAAACGTTGGACGGAGGGAATAGCAGAGTCCATGGGAATATCGATACATGAAACCCATAAGCGGGCACTCTCACTATGTTTATACTTCACCTCGACACCGCAAGGTACAAGAGGAACATGATGAGATGAGGTGATGAGATAAGTGATCGGTGTAGGGGTTGAACCCGCTAACCTAGGCATCAGCACCGATCAGCTGCAGATCAATCTGATGTTGCCGTTAATGACAACGTCCTGAAAGGGGCTTGCAATAGGAACATCTGCGGACATTCGACAACGGTCACAATCACAGCTGTGTGTGAGGTTACTTGTGTGGTAAGTCCACAACGGTCACAATCACAGCTGTGTGTGAGGTACGTGTGTGGTAAGTCCACAACGGTCACAATCACAGCTGTGTGTGAAGTACGTGTGTGGTAAGACCACACCGAGAAAGGGAACTTTGTACCGTTACAGTCACGTGCCATGTCGGTTTATCTGAACCAGCACACTCTTGAGGTGAAAGCCACTTTCATCAGTTTCTTGATTACCATTATCATTGTTCAAGTACTGTTCCACTCTCTGTAGTATACTGTCGTGCTGATATACAGTGTTCACATTGCTAGCGTATTAATATAACGAGGACAAAAAAACTTTGATAATTTAACACTGCGGGTGGGAACTCCAGTTTAAAAAATAGTAATTTTTCGAACAGGTTACAAGTTGCTCTTATCTTTGTCACAAAATAACAAATCAGGGTCGATGTGAAATTGAATGCAGGAGAATTGGGATGACAAAAGTTGCATTCCACAGCATGCAAGACATTCTGATAAATAGACAGTTATTTTATCGATGAAAACTGAGATTCATGAAGTGCTAGTAATATTTTTATTGATGTATGGCGCGGAGGCTGTGAACGAACACTATAGTGTGTGTGTGTTTTTTTTTTTTTTGGTTGTTGCCTCAATATAAAATTCAATATCTCAGTAACCAACTGAGGGAAAATGATTAGATTTAGCATATAACCGTATCATTATGTCCACCCAACAAAACATTTTTTGTTCTGGAGATTGTACAGCAGATTTCAATGTTTGTTTATATGCAGTATATAATTTATGGCTCCCGCATTCATTCCATCATTTTAAGAGTATTACAGCTTCAGCAAGACACACCCCCGCTCTTTTTGAATTTTGTCTGGCGGTTTTCGTTTTGGGAGACTGAGGGAATTTATATGGGATAGTTCAGAGGTGTCGTCAAACTGTGGGTTCTTTCATGAAACGTGATTATATAAATAAACTAGCTGGCTCGGCCCGGCTCCTGGCGGGGATCTATCTATCTATCTATCTATCTATCTATCTATCTATCTATCTATCTATCCATCCATCCATCCATCCATCCATCCATCCATCCATCCATCCATCCATCCATCCATCCATCCATCCATCCACCCCACCCATCCATCCATCCATCCATCCATCCATCCATCCATCTACCACTTTCCATCAGCTCTCAAAATCGCTAAAGTGTACCCTCTTCTTAAATCTGGTTCATTGGACAATGGTCTCCCGAACAATTACAGACCCATTTCCTTACTATCATCACTATCTAAGCCACTAGAAAAACACATCCATAAAGTAACATTACAGTATTTAGTTCGCAGCAAGCTTATTGTTGACAGCCAATCAGGATTTCGACCAAAATATTCTTGCCATGCGGCCCTAACAAACATGATAGAAAATTGGCACCAGAATATAAACAACAACAGTCTATGTGGAACTGTGTTTATTGATTTCAAGAAAGCATTTGATATGATAGACCATGTTATTTTAATTAAAAAACTTGAGACAATGAAAATTGGCCCTAATGTAGTCACTCTAATATCATCTTTTCTATCAAACAGAAAGCAAGTAGTATCACATAATAAATCTCTGTCTCAAACCACTACCTTCAATATTGGAGTACAGCAAGGCTCTATTCTTGGCCCTCTATTATTTGCCATATATATTAACGATCTACCTTTGCATCTTTCGTCGTCCTGCGATCTATTTGCAGATGACTGTACAGTGTACACAAACGCTGAAAACTGTATTTTACTGGAGTCGTCTTTACAACAAGAATTAAATAATGTAGTTAGGTGGAGCTATTCAAACCGTATGCAAATTAACATCACTAAAACAAAAGCAATGTTATTAACAACCAGACAAAGACTTCAAACTCTAAGCTCACACACATCACTTCAACTTCACATCGATAACATGCCAGTAGAAAGTGTAATTGAGCACAAAACATTAGGCCTAATCATTGATAGAAACCTAACCTTTAATTCCCACGTTCAAGCGCTCATTAAACAAACAGCGAAAAAAGTCTACCAACTCGCCAAAATTAAAAACTTCCTTGATGAGGACACAAGGAAACTATTCTATACTTCTCATATACAGACACACTTTGACTACTGCTCTACAATCTGGGACGGTTGTTCTAATTCAAACACCAAGCGACTTTACTCACTCCAGAAACGGGCCATGAGTCTAATTTATAGCAAACATTTATCTGACAATCCTAGCCTGTATAAACGCCTTCAGTTACTACCATTCCGCAAACGCCTGCTTTTCAATAAAGCTAAACTAATTCACAAAATCCTGCATCGGAATGCCCCAAATTACCTTTGGCCATTGTTTAAATATAATGCTAGACACAGTAAACGTTTAAATATACTACACATTCCGAAGCCTAGGATTGACTTATACAAAACAAGCTTAACGTACTCTGCAGCTCAGCTGTGGAACAATCTTCCACAAGAAATCAAAGACATCACCAATCCCCATTCATATAATCGCAAATTATTCGAACACTATCTCAATACGGATTACGTTCCCCCTTAATAATAGAGATAATAATAATAATAACAAAACCCTAGTATAACAGCCAGTCCCCTTTTTGTAGGCCAGTATATTCCACATGGCTAATAACAAGTGTCAGACCATTATCTAATATTATTGTGTCATGTAGTTTTGATGTTCGCATTTTGCCCATGCCTTTATAATGCATATCTTTTATATTGTTGCTGTTCTTTGTTAGCCTTGAATGATGTGTGAATGAAATAATGTATGAAAGAGAGTGATAGAAGGGCAGAATGTTAGACGGGCCTGCGAGCCCAATTCTTAACCCTTTGAATATAAAATCAAAGGGTTAAGAATTGGGCTCGCAGGCCCGTCTGACATTCTGCCCTTCTATCACTCTCTTTCATACATTATTTCATTCACACATCATTCAAGGCTAACAAAAAGATATGCATTATAAAGGCATGGGCAAAATGCGAACATCAAAACTACATCGTTCTATCTATCTATCTATCTATCTATCTATCTATCTATCTATCTATCTATCTATCTATCTATCTATCTATCTATCTATCTATCTATCTATCTATCTATCTCTCTATCTATCTATCTATCTATCTATCTATCTATCTATCTATCTGCCTGCCTGCCTGCCGGCCGGCCCGACCGACCCACCCACCGACCCACCGACCCCGACCGACCCACCCACCCACCCAGTCAGCCTAGCCAGCCACCCACCCACCCACCTACCTACCTTTCTGCCTACCTACCTACCTACCTACCTTTCTGTCTGTCTGTCTGTCTGTCTGTCTGTCTGTCTGTCTGTCTGTCCGCGCTATTAATATTGATAAAAGTTACTGGAAAAAACGTCAGGACCATGTGTTGAAAGAGGAAGAGGACTATTGGAGAAAGGATGGATTGAATTTTATGCAACCGAGAGCAATCATCAACCTACTGGAATCGTCCGACACAGATTAAGGTCTGAGCAGATCGCAGACCTTAATCTACGTACACACTTACTGGGATATTTTGCTCCAACTATTCAGACGAATTGCAGGCCCTAAACATTACAGCATCAGCATCAGCTGAAGAAACAAGAAGGAAATGAAAATAAGGTAAGAAATATATTCCTTCTACTTTCCTGTTAATTTACAAATTATTTACCCCGTGCCTCTGTAAATTCTCTGTCTTTACTAATATTACACATTGCACCCCTCTCGGGATTCTCCGTGGTGAAGTGGTCAAGCCGTCTGACTTGGGCTCCGAAGGTTGTATGTTCAATTCCGGGCCGCGTCCTTTATTTCACGAGTGCATTTTTTCGAAGACTCCAGAGGCTCGTCGCTGGAGCTACGGAGTTCGTGCTTTGTGCGACGCTTTCCGCGCTGCGGAAAGAAACTGAGCCATATGGGATAAAAACCCGGTGCAATGCAACCGACCCTGTCGATTTTAAGCTACTTCTTTCATTGCACCCACTCCCATACGAATCCGGATACGCCTTTGTGTGTCATCATGAATTGGCAGGTCTCACATTACCTGTAAACATAACTTCGTTAGCGAGAAATCACTAGTTGTTCATCAAAGGAATGTCGCCGCTTTTGATGATTTAAGTTGTTTTTGGACCTATCAAAGACATATTCCTTGGGTGGGGGTAAATATAAGACTGGCTGGAAAAATTTCATAACCATGCAACAGACAGTTTTCAGAATAATTGATCGTGAATGAAGGCATTCAAATCGGAACATACTATAGGAAGAAAGAAGTAATGTTGTTGAAATGTAGATGTGTAAGGAAGAAGTAATGCTGTTGAAATGTTGATGTGTGAGGAAGAAGTAATGCTGTTGAAATGTCGATGTGAAAGATAGAGGCAATGCTGTTGAAATGTCGACGTGAAAGAAAAAAGTAATGCTGTTGAAATGTCGATGTGAAAGATAGAGGCAATGCTGTTGAAATGTCGACGTGAAAGAAAAAAGTAATGCTGTTGAAATGTCGATGTATAAGAAAGAAGTAATGCTGTTGAAATGTCGATGTGTTGAACTTGCCGAATATCATGAAAAGATAAAACCATAAAGAAGTCTAAAACGAACCGGTAATAAAACGAAAATTACTAACAAGTTCAAGTTTTGACAAACAAAACATTTAGCGCACGTAAACTGCCCCCCCCCCCCCCCCCCCTCCCCCGAAAACTATACTAAATAGAAAATGAAAGCACGCGCACAATGGGAAGATAACAGTATAAAGGGGGTGGAGGTGGAGAATAATGTGCAGTTGGAAGACAACGGTTTCATTGGAAAGGGAAGACAAATATACTCTTACAAGAGCGAGACAGCGGTTTAAATCGAAAGGGAAGACAAGTGTGCAAAAAGACAATGGTTTCAATGGGAAGTGATGGCACATTACGTCTTAGCACGGCTTATCACATGATTATGGTATATTGAGAAATGGATTAACGGTATTGATTAGCACTCATAGAAGACAAAACATTTAGGTAGAAATAAAAGTATACATTATATGCTAAGAAGCATGACAGCTGTAGGCATATAGGAATTCAAATCTGTTGCGCGCAAATGATGCCAGCGCATCGCTTAACGACTAAGTAGATTTGGGCAAGTGGTGAAAACTTCAATTTGGATCAGGTTCATAAATTAACACACATATTATAGAAGTGAGAAGAAGGAAGTAGAGACTTTTTTTCGTTACAGGACGTTGCAGTCAACATAAGCATTTTACTGCCGTCGTTGATGTCTTGGTAAGTTTTTATGTTCAGTAGTTTACCATTGCCTTTTGAACGACCAGCTCCTATATCAGCATGTTAAAAACAGCGCGACACGGTCTGCTGTCAAATCGAATCGCGTTCGCAACGCCATCGCCATAGAGGACGGCTAAATAGAGACTAGAGACACCATAAAAATTTAAAGCTATAGTTACTGACCGGGATTCGAACCTGTAACCTCCAAATGACTGCAGGAACAAGTGTACGTCGACGCATGACCAACTAGACATCCCCACCGTGGAGCAAGCACGATAAGAGGCTTCTGATCATCAGAAGCTCCCCCCTCGCCAAATGTTTCGGCCCCTTTAGGCCTACCTTCCTGATACGCTCAGGGGGCGGGCCCGTCCGGGTCATGACTCCTGGACGTTTTTCTCCTGTAGTGCATAGACACCTTCGAGACATTTATTTATGATCGTACATTTCCTTTATCGACATTGCCAAGTGTGTCTGCTCAGAAACCATCCCACCATCAGAGGGCGAACATTGAGCACCCGGTAGATCTGCCAGCATTGACACTGTAACCGACCACGAGAAAGTCAGCTTCTTTCTTTTCCCCCCCCCCCCCCCCCCCAGCAGTTGGCCGCAGTCTTCACCTCTGCCTTGGTGGCCAGTTATGACCCAGTCAGTAGACGTCGTTGCTGCCATGTTGCCCTCTTCGTACCCCGTTCACAGCTTTCGAATCCGCCCATGACTGCCTTTCTCCGTAATTGCCTTTCTCCGTAATTGCCTTTATCTATGACTGCCTTTCTCCATGATTGACATTCTCTATGATTGACACACATATGGCTTGGTTACGCTTCCTTTGACTGAAGAGAATACAATTATGTAGGAGTTCAGGTAGTGTTCATGAAGGTGCATTCCCCGCCAGTTACAGGCCAACTCACAACCGTTGTAGGCTTACTTGTTCTTGGTTATCTACATTTTACATCTAGTGTTCTAGGGGATAATGTAGCCAGTCTCACAAAAACCCCACTTACATCATATACAGTAGGTTATAAAGTTACTATTGTTTGCTTTCCTTATGGGCCCTGGTAATATACAGCAGGTGCTGCTGGTTGTTGTATATTGTCATGTATGTAGATGTGTTACCACTGGTTTTTATATTGTCATATACGAGGGGGCTTCAAATGAAAACCTTAAAAGTGTGATAGAGATTACAATAACCATGCCTTTGTCTTGTAACCTGTCAATATTGTCATTAAGGATGTCAAGAGTGTTAAGCATGTGACATCATGGTGAAGAAGAACACGGTGGTGTAATGAGGACAGTTTAAAGATGGCCGTCTCACGTTTGGCATGCACCAAAGAGAAGCAGCGATCTTTTATATGTTTTTTGATCAGTGAAGGGGTGAAACCTATAGAAATTCATCGGCAAATGAAGGTCCAGTATGATGATGCATGCCTGTCAGTCCAGCCAGTGTATGAGTGGAGTAGGAAGTTTCAAAACAGTGTGACTTCTGTCATAGACTGTTCACGACCGGGTTAAGCACGGCTAGACACACCAAGTTGTGACCACACAGTGGCTACACAAGCGACCAAGAGAATGTTTTTCTACAGGAATCCAAGCACTTTACTGGCACTGGAGGACTTGCATTGAACATAGTGGTGACTACATCGAAGAAAGATACATTTGCTCTGTACTTTTTTTAAGAATATATTCACCAATAAAAACATTTAAAGTTTTCATTTTAAGCCCCCTTGTATATATGAGACATGTTTTACCATTAGTTGTTATGTTGTCATGTATATACTTGTGTTACCCTTGGTTGTTGGCTGCTTCAGATTTCCCATTTTTTAAAATAGTCTGTTATGTTTTTATTTGCCACACTTCACTTGTGTTCTTGTGTGAATTCTTGCTGTAGTATGTGTATAGTTGTGTTCTGTTATTTTGCTTTTCATTTACTAAATCTTGTCCACCTTCTGTTTTTTGTTTAATAGCATGGATTAGGGGATGCTTAGGTCTACCAGATGTCTGTGGTTGTTATCGTAGTCAGTCACAAAGAATGTAAACAAATACTATGAATCAGTAAAATTAGAATAGAAGATCTGCCTGCGCAGTCACAGTGAATGAGTAGATTTAGTGATGTTTCAAGATATCTTGCTATGAAGTTTCACAA
This sequence comes from Cepaea nemoralis, assembly GCA_014155875.1. NCBI lineage: Eukaryota > Metazoa > Mollusca > Gastropoda > Stylommatophora > Helicidae > Cepaea > Cepaea nemoralis. Next base: position 53,946 of record JACEFZ010020330.1, read on the forward strand.
TATGTTACTATGATGTTTTTAGATAGGTCTTTATGATGTTTCAAGATACATCGCTATGATGTTTTGATATATGTTGCTATGATGTTTGAGGTACATCACAATGACGTTTCAAGATGCATCACTATGATGTTTTGAGATAGATCTTTATGATGTTTCAAGATACATCACTATGATGTTTTGAGGTACATCACCATGATGTTTTGAGATACATCACAATGATGTTTCAAGATACATCGCTGTGCTGTTTTGAAATATGTCAAAATGAGGATTTGTGATACATTACTTTCGTTTCACTATATATTCTTAGAGAATTTAAGGATACGGCATCATGCGCTTCAAGATACAATGCTGAAATATTGTCATTCTACAAGATCTGAACATTAAAGAAAACTGACTCATAAACAGCATCAATGTCTCAGAAACTGAAATACCTCCCCCATATTAACATCACAGTGACATGGCAAGAACAATGATGGAAGTTATGTTTTCCTGGCACAGGGGGTAGTGGCGACCAGCATGAAGATGGGCACGGGACATTGCAGACACCTTAGGCATGAGGCAGGGGAAATGGGCAAACATCAAGCAACTTTTTTAACTTTCTTGTGACTAGTTTCGCAAAAGTTTCAGACATTATTGAAGTTCAGTTATTGAACACAAACAGTCATGCAATATAATAATTAATAACAATATAATAAATATAAGGGGGCTGCGTGGTCTCGAGGTATGGTGTCCGCCTCGAGTGCTGGAGGTCCCGGGTTCAGGCCCCGGTGAGGACCAGGATTTATTTTAAAAATCCACCGGGACTTCCAGTAATTTCCCCTGGTCTCTGGGTAGTGAGATCGGACGCCCGTGTGTATTGTTGCGCACGTAAAAAATCCCTTGGCAGTTGGAAATCGAAAAAGAGTAGCCTAACGGCGCTGCCCGGGCAAAATTTCGAGTTAAAAATCTACCCAAGTATTTCAGGATCCTCGGCGGTGCTACGGAGTTCGTGCACTGAGCTGAGTTTCGCCAGACTCAGGTTTGAGTTAGGAGGAGAACGGAGCACTTATGGGTTGCACCCATGTGCCGTGATGTTGATCCATAAACTAAACTAAACTAAAGTCATGCAATAGCTACCAGGCTTTGCTGTGGGTTGGCGTAGATAAGGACAGTGAGGAAAAGAACTGCTTACTTTATGATCACATCAAGACTGACCTAGTAATAGCTTTCACATGTATCTGTCATTGCTTGTCAAACTGTATTAATGGTTTTCATTTTTGCTTTATTTAGTGCCTATAATAGTATACCTTGAAGCATTTGATTATTTTTACTAATGTTCGTTTTATATTTCACACTTTTTTTATTTGCAAATGTTTCCATTGCATCACTGATACAAATGATTGTCTGAACATTCCAGGAATGTAACACAGAACCTAAAAGTTATGTCAAAGTTTACTATTGCCTGCCTTGTCACAGAAAAAAATACTTGCACAGTATTTCATGCAATTAAAGTTTTATTTCTACTTCTTTATTAGAATTGTAAAGATGATTTTAATAGACAAATTATTAAATAGTTATCATTAGAATGGGCGCATTGTGTACATATTTTATGTACAGTGTACTTTTATTAAATGGATCAGTATGTAAGATCTTTACAGTGCTTATGTAAGCATGTTTATTACTTTGAAAATGTTCTATAAACATGTGCACTTGTCTATCATAGTTTTTGCTATTTACAAAATGTGTATGTTAATCTGTATGCTATTTGTACTTACTAGATTAACTATTTGTACTTACTAGATTAAAAAGGCTGAAGTCTCCAGCACAATTCGGCCGAATGTCAAGAAGAATTTGCAAGAGTCTCTGCTTCTCCCAGTTTTATTCCAGTTAAACAGAGATCAAATAGAATATTTGTACTTTGCTAACAAGGACTCTACATTTAGTCGCAATGTGAAAAAAGGAATTGTGGCTCTTTTCCAAATTCAAGAAAATGGAGGACTTCGAAGAGAGGTCTGTATTTAGTTTATAAAAGTATAGAGATTATTTTACAAGACTAAAGTTCTTTTTTTTTAATTAGAAAGGTAATATCCCTTTAAGTTTTACAGGATTATAATTTAGATATACAATGCATATTATTATTATTTCAGGTAATAGATTGTTTGTTCATGTTTTTGGAGCAATTTTGATTTTGATTTTTTTTTGGGCGTGCGCTCGTTTTGAACTCAAGCATAGTCCATACATATGCTGATTTGTTATTGTGGTTAATTCCCTTGTTCAGCATCTGCTGCAAAGCCTTCTGGAGCTGAAAAGGTTCAACCTTGGCAACCAATCAGTAATCAGAGGAATCTTTCATGCTAATTTTGACAAGATAATTGTCTAGATATCAGATCCACTGTTTCAGTATCTTCCTCGGATTTGTATTATTTTATTAAATGTATCACTGTTCACGCTGTAAATGGTACCCAGTGTTCATGAGTTAGAGGCAGATGTCGAAGCTGAAAGCCAATCCACCAATTTCATCAACAACCAGAACAACTGTCGCTGCAGAATTGTGGACCATTTCAGTTGTGTGCCAGGAGAGTTTTGTTGAGTACTGAATGTTAAAGGTCTCTTGCCAAAGCAGACACCACACTTTATACAGTGTTTTATTTCTTCTTCTTCTTCTTCCTACATCTTCAGACATCATTTTACTGTCATTTACTGCCAATATAGTACCTTGCGGTGTATGGCAGAGGGGTCTTTGAGCCTGAGGAATAAAGGCCGCCTGGCTAGTGCAGTCGCCGCGAACTGTGCAGGTTAGGATTTTCTTTTTTCCCCCAACAGAAAAAAATCCCGCACCTTACCGGGGATCGAACCCGGGTCTCCTGAATGAGAGTCCGGCATTCTATCCACTCGGCCAGCTCCTCCTCTTCAGACGTCAACTTGAATATCTTTAAAGAAAGTTGCAGTCAATTTGAGCTTGTTGACACACCTCAATAGAGCATGTCCTCAAATGGAGGTGTAGCCAAAATAATTCTCTCTGTTCTGTACATGTTGGACATTCTTGCAGCAAATGTTTAGCTGCAGTCTTTTATTTTCCATCCAATACATACACATTGATGTTGCCTTAATGAGGAATAGAATATACAAGAGACCGTTATTGTAAGCATTTTGCCACCTTGAGGTTTACTAAACATGAACTTGGTAGTTATAAAATAAATTATGGTTAATTTTTATTGAAATAACATGGTTTTATTGTGGTGATTGCATTCATAGGTGGACGTCAGTGGGCAGTGTGAGGTCTCCTATAGCTCTAATAAGCCTGATGAGGTCACCCGTACCAAGACAGACTGCAGGAACCTGGAAATAGCCAGACAGTTTTCCAACACCAACAAGGTGAAATTTTGTTTAAGTTGATAGTTCAGCATTGGTTCTTTGAAGTTCTCTTTAATTTGATCTTGTTCACTATCTGACATGAACTCTGGAACATCACTATTCAGTGCATACACTGGGGTCAACATAATACACAGAGATATCGCATGTTGTGGAACTGTTGAGGCCACTAACACAACACATAAACATATTCACAAGTATTGATTGGCGATGAAAGAAATATAGATAGGATAGAAGTACACACTAGACAACATAGAAATTGAAAGCTATAGTTGCCAAACAGAGATTTGAACCTGTGACCTCCAAATGATGACAGTGCCTTGCTGCAGGAATAAATTGTACTTCAGGCTACTGATTTGGCCATGTGTCAAAGAACACTTTGCTCCTGCAACAAGGTGTTGCCATTTGGAGGTGACAGGTTTGAATCCTGGTTGGATAACTATAGCTTTCAAGTTTTATGTTGTCTATTGTATCCTCTAATATATATTTCTTTCTTTTACTTCTATGAGTGCCAATCATTTGTGAATTTGGTAATGTGCTCTGAAGGGTCAATAAGTCAGTTTTAATTGACCATTAAAGTTAATGTTTATGTCATCGACATCATATGCCATGCCAATAAGCAATGATGATCATGGTTCACACAATCACCAGGGTCTTGGTATTATGAGATGGGTTAGCTAGTTTCCTTTCTGACCTCCTTACCTTCCAACAAACTTACTGGTGCCCATTTGTTGAGGCTGGACTACCTCAGAGCCATGCTAGTTTGGGAGGGAGTGGGAGGAGCATGAAACATGACATTGCTGAGAGTTGAACTTCAGATCACTGTGTTAGTGAGTCAGTGTACTAAATCCAGTACTTCCACAAATCCACTTAATCATTAGGTTCTTAGAGAACACTGTAATTGTGCAAGGAAACAGCTTTTATATTTTCTTCTCATGCACGAAGATTGAAAACAAACAAGGTAATGTTTATGTGGCTAAGAGGCATTCAGAGTAAAAGTATGTAAGTGAAGTCAGTATCATTCAAAGTGAAAGTAAGTCAGTCAAGTGAAGTGAAGTAAATAGCAATTAAAGTGAAAGTAAGTCAATAAAGTGAAGTAAATAGCATTCAAAGTGAAGGTAAGTAAAGTGAAGTGAAGTAAGTTGTTAGTTAGTTAGTTAGTCGTGGCTCCAACTTCACGGCAAAGTGCTCCCCACTGCCCTTTGTGAACAATGGAATAGACAGGAGTCTCGGCAAGCCGACAGCCCGCACAGGTACACTGTGCACAATGCCGCCGCCAGAATGCCAACACAAAAGTAAGTTGTATTCAGAGTAACAGTAAGTAAGTAAAGTGAAGTAGCATTCAAAGTGAAAGTAAGTCATTCAAGTGAAGTAAGTAAATGACCCTTCTTTACATGTCTTGAGATGTATTGGACATATGGTGCTAGTCCTATATATGTATAAACCAATCGGTATTCTAGGGGTGATGGAAAGACAGTAAAAAGTAGATCATTGTTATTGCTGTAACTGTGTCTAGTGCAATGAAGATTCACATTTGTGAATATAATACCTTAGTTAGTTAGTTAGTTAGTCACGGTTCCAACTTCACAGCAACGGGTCGTCCCCATTATGCTCCGTTCCTGTGCCAGTGAATATCACATAAAACGCTCCCCACTGCCCAATGTGAAAAGTGGAAAAGACAGGAGTCTCGACAAACAACAGCCCGCACAGATACACTGTGCATAATGCCGCCGCCAGAATGTCAACACAATAGTCCCCCACGAAACATCCAGTTTATCTCTGATTGAATCGGCAGTCATTTTCCCATCTGGATGTTTCCTAGATGTTCACCCACACAGTCCACGAAAGTACAGTTCATCGTCGATGGCAGTGGCAGTCAACCAGAAGCCCAGCAGCCACGCATTTCTGCATAAGGCAAAAGCCGGTCAACTCTGGGACATTGCCAGCTGCCATCGCTCCGAACATGCAGTCACATTCCAAAAAACCTCGGGCAAGTTCAAAACCATTTCACACAAAACTCACAGCTCACAGTGTCGCGCCACGCACTCACTCAGTAGTAGGGCGACGGAACCATAGCCTCCTTAGTCGCCTCTTATGACATGCGTGGTAGGCTACAGTGTTGCTATTCTTTGCTTCCCTTATGGGCCCCGGCAACACACGGGTGGAATATAATACCTGTCAACCTCCAAGCATAAGATCCCATACAACATAACAATAAAACCCCATCAAAGTGAATAAAATCTGTACATAGTTTTTTAGTTGTTTAATAATCTTTATCTTGCTACATAACACATTCTTCTTACTACATTACACATTCTTCTGACTACATAGCACATTCTTCTTAACACGTAACACATTCTTCTGACTACATGACACATTCTTCTGACTACATGACACATTCTTCTGACTACATGACACATTCTTCTGACTACATGACACATTCTTCTGACTACATGACACATTCTTCTGACTACATGACACATTCTTCTTACCACATTACACATTCTTCTGACTACATTACACATTCTTCTTACCACATTACACATTCTTCTTACTACATTACACATTCTTCTTACTACATGACACATTCTTCTGACTACATGACACATTCTTCTTACTACATTACACATTCTTCTTACTACATGACACATTCTTCTGACTACATAACACATTCTTCTGACTACATGACACATTCTTTTTACTACATGACACATTCTTCTTACTACATTACAAATTCTTCTTACTTTTTTTTTCATATCCTATTTACAGGACATTGCAGTCAGCACCAGCATTTTTCAGCTGCTTTTGATGTCTTGGCAAGTTTTTACGTTCAGTACTTTGCCATTGCTTTCTGAATGATACATCCAAAACATTTTCCAGCTGCTTTTGATGTCTTGGCAAGTTTTTATGTTCAGTAGTTTGCCATTGCTTTCTGTACGACCGGCTCACATACCTTTCCGTAAGAAACCAACGCGACGCTATCCGCTGCCGAATCATTCTTCTTACAACATAACACATTCTTCTTACCACATATCACATCCTTCTTACTATATTACACATTCTTCTTACCACATAACACATTCTTCTCACTATTAACACATACTATCTCACACCTGAGAATCATGATTGTATCCAAATATTTAAAAACAAAAAGGTAGTGCCTTGATAGGTACTGCTGTTGGGGTGTGATATGTTGGGTCATCACATATTCTACAGGAAAAACCAAAAGTCAAGGGCCGTATTTCCACACCTTGAGACATATTGGGCATATGGTGCTAGCTCTATATTTTCACTGAAAAATCAGCACCTCGTGAGTGATATGAATAAATTCATGGACAAATCAGCACCTCGTGAGTGATATGAATATCTTCACAGACAAATCAGCACCTCGTGAGTGATATGAATATATTCATGGACAAATCAGCACCTCGTGAGTGATATGAATATCTTCATGGACATATCAGCACCTCACGATTTATATGAATATCTTCACAGACAAATCAGCACCTTGTGAGTGATATGAATATCTTCATGGACAAATCAGCACCTCATGAGTGATATGAATATCTTCACGTACAAATCAGCACTTCGTAAGTGATATGAATATCTTCACAGACAAATCAGCACCTCATGAGTGATATGAATATCTTCACAGACAAATCAGCACCTCGTGAGTGATATGAATATCTTCATGGACAAATCAGCACCTCGTGAGTGATATGAATATCTTCATGGACATATCAGCACCTCGTGAGTGATATGGATATCTTCACGGACAAATCAGCACCTCGTGAGTGGTATGAATATCTTCACGGACAAATCAGCACCTCGTGAGTGATATAAATATCTACACAGACAAATCAGCATCTCGTGAGTGATATGAATATCTTCATGGACAAATTAGCACCTTGTGAGTGATATGAATATCTTCACGGACAAATTAGCACCTTGTGAGTGATATGAATATCTTCATGGACAAATCAGCACCTCGGGAGTGATATGAATATCTTCACGGACAATCAGCACCTCATGAGTGATATGAATATCTTGACAGACAAATTAGCACCTCGTGAGTGATATGAATATCTTCACAGACAAATCAGCACCTCATGAGTGATATGAATATCTTCACAGACAAATTAGCACCTCGTGAGTGATATGAATATCTTCACAGACAAATCAGCACCTCGTAAGTGATATGAATATCTTCACGGACAAATCAGCACTTCGTGAGTGATATGAATATGAATAAACAAACTATGAAGAACTTGGGAACAGAGGAGATGTGTTTTCTGAGACAAATGTCGCGGATACCTTCAGTGGCCAGAGTAAGCAACAATATTTGTCTGGTAGAGGTTAATGGCCGGTCTCCCTTGCGAAGGGGTTAAGGACATTGTTCGTAATCCTGTATACCACGTATGAAACACAGCTGGGTGAGATTAGGCAGTGGATCGCTTCACGTTGGTTTCTTGCGGAAGGATATGTGAGCCGGTCGTTCAGAAAGCAATGGCAAACTACTAAACATCAACAAGACATCAACAGCAGCTGAAAAATTCTTGTGTTGACTGCAATGTCGTGTTGGTTTCTTGCGGAAGGGTATGTGAGCCAGTCATTCAGAAAGCAATGGCAAGCTACTGAACATAAAACTTGCCAAGACATCAACAGCAGCTGAGAAATGCTGGTGTTGACTGCAATGTCCTGTAAATAGGATATGCCAAAAAAAAAAAAATTAAAATTAAAAAAGAGGCTAATGACAGTTGAACATTATTCATAACTATAAGACAGATATAAGAAATAGACAGCGTTCCTTGATCATATAATGTGAAGAGAGGCATTTAAGATCATTGTAATGACTGGAAAGATCAACGGTAGAAAAGGCAGAGACAGACAGAGATAAATAATATATGATTGTCTACGATGATGACATGGAAGAATATCATTGGTGGGGTTGATCCAGAACACCAAGGACTGAGATCTGTGGAGAGAAATGAACACCTATGTCACTTGGTATGGCACGTGATGGTGATGATGATGATGAGGATGATGATGATGCAGCATTGTCACATGCTGTAAATACTTGTTTCTGATTGGTTTCAGGCTCTAGGCACCTCCTTGTACATCAAGTCTAGCCAACTGTACAAGCTGAGAGATTCCATCATTGAAAGTGTCTCTGGCAGCCAGCGTGTCATTGCTTACTTGAACATCAGAGCTGCCATGAATGGGGCAGCCACATCTAGGTCAGTGAACTGTACATTATGTTGGTGACCTGATCTTTTATTCTGAACAGTGCAGCCATGTAGCAGTGTACTGTTTGCTTGTATATTTGCCTGCCGTTGGGTTCTAATCACCTTTGACATGGAAATTTTGCATAATCGTGTGGTTCCTGGGTCAGTAACACCTTGTAAAGTGGGCACCAGACAATTTTGTTGTTGTAGTAAAAGGTTGATGTGATGCTGAAATTCCTACAATTCTGTTTAGTGAAGACAATATAAAATAACCCGGGAAGGTTAACCCGGTCAACAAATGCCCACAGAAGTCGGATGTGTCGGCCTAACGGCGCAAGAATGCAGCTCTGCTGTAAACAGGCACAACGCAATCACATCCGGAAAAAAACTCCGGATGAACGCAGAAGAAGAAGATATAAAATAACACAAAGGAATGCAGCTTTACAGAACAGAATTATGAAACATACAGGACATTGCGGCAACTAGCCTTCATCAGCAAGCACATACATACACAAAACACAACATATCAGGAGCAGATTCTCTGGTGACATCATCAAGGCATAAGAATGGGATGGGGAAAATTAAAAAATGAGAACAATGAAGAGAACATAAACATTTGAAGAAACAAAAATGTGTTGTTACTTATCTCAGAATCTCAGGCTGTGATACTAACATGAATGTCACCTTGATACTCTTATATAGATAGCTGTGGGTCATGGGTACTGGGGTAGGGGATGGTAATGGTTCAGTGAAGATCAGGTAAATGAGTGGAAGTGGTACATGAAAAATAGGGGCAGGAAGGTAAGGCAGGAAACTGGAAGCAATGGAGATGTGATGGTTGTTCCAGAGTGAAAACTAAGAAGGAGTCCCAGTGGATGTGCATACAATGCATGAGTGGTTGCCAGTGTATGGGTTAGCCATAGTGGATAAATATTAAAGAGCAATGATGTATGCACCTAAGTATACTGGTGATAATAACGGAACTCATTTTCTGTGCTCATTTATGTGTGTACCAAGAGAATTCTAAAGTCTGGGTGGACTAATATGTGTGAGCGCACATACATACATCTACACACATCAAGAAACATTCATACAATCTTATACATACATATATGTATGGTATATGTGAGAGAGGAAGAGAGGGGTTGGTATAGTACCTGTGATATTAAAAATAATTTTTGCTGACAGTCATGTCCCACTATGCCAAATGTCCTTGACCTTTTTATCTTTTTTAATTACAGTAATTTCCAATCAGTAAAGTGGTAGTCCCACAGCAAATACTGCTGTTGGATGTGCCGTGTTAGGCCTTCACGTATTCTAAGCCATTGTGTATGAGGTAGGGTGGCCAGTTCTCTTTCTCATCACCTTTCCTTTCCAGAAAATTCTGAAAATGATCTAATGACCAGTGTCCCACTGGTAATAGGGAAAAAAACGAATCCACACACAAAAATCAGCCTAGTACACTAGAGGTTGTAGCACGTGTATGGAATGTGCTAGAGTTCAAGCAAGCAAATGCAAAAATTAAAAAAAAAGACTACCTTTGGACAACTGCTAAGTTAAGATATAACAGATAAAAAAATATTTATGAATGTTTTAGTGTGAATTTACATGTGGTTCCAGCAAAGAGAGACATGAGGTTAACCAATCCGATATGTTTATAATCAATGTGTTACTGGAACAATCATCTACACCTTATGCGTGTGCTGAAGGAGACAGGGCATCTGTGGATTTTTCTAGAATGCTGTCATATCACAGTGTGGACATGGCCTGGCTGTGAATCGTTAGTGGCTGACATTAATATAGATGACAAACTCCGCGTTGTAGTGTATAAAGGTTTATTGAGTCTTCAAATACATTTTCTTGCTGCCGATGTAAATACAGACATCTTTCTTCTCGTTCTAATGGCCGAACTCCTATTGACGCGTGAGCAACCCCTGGATACCTAAACCCATTCGTGCTCACGCGTTCACTAACTTTATTTCCCCATTAGTTAATGAATGCGCAGCATTCATTAACTCTCTAACTACTAACCTAGATCCCTTACTGTTATATACCTCCCTTTCTTCAACCAAGACTTTTCCCTGAAAAGTCTTAATCCCACAACTCATTTCCCACATCTATGACCCAAGACACTTAACCCAATAATTCCACACAATCAAAGTTACTTCTTCTTCGTTTTATAAAGTCATAAGCAATCCGCTTACCACCTGAACTTACTCAACTCCCAACTACAGAAATCATATACCCCTTACTCATTACACTTCTCTCTATCCCCACTATTTATCGTAGTGCCAGCCGCCACGACCTACAACCCATACTTCTTCTTCGTAATAAAATCCACATATATCATATCACAAAAGCTCATTCTTGTATATGTATCTATCGTACATCATAATATTTCTGCATTACAAGATCTTAGTTTTATACAACACATGACAACATATTTTCGGAATACTTTTTCTACTCTTCATAAGCAATCCGCTTAAACCTTCTTATCACGATCTCAAAAAATTCAAAACGCTGTACTCTTCTGATACTACCTCAACTCTCTATTGTCATCACTAACCGTATTACCTCCACACTACTACTTCTCTACTTTCAACCAACCTGAAATCACTTGCACACGATAGGAAGACAAAGAATCGGTGCGCACCGGAGATTCAAAGAAGTAGAACTCTTCCTCACAAAAACCACACTCACCTAAACCACACTCACCTTTACCCCCCTATGTCATTTGAGACTTTATGTAATAAAGTCTAAAACAATTATATCTTCTACAGTACCACTTATTATGGTAACAGTTTACGCTGCTATCTACAGCATCAAGTACCAACCATCAAAAATATTATTCACTCCCAAATGTCTATATATTACAGACAGTACACAATTAACAAGGTCCATCATCCCTCTAGACCTCTTCCAACATTATACACATCACCTCACATAACTAATCTTCTCTCATACCTCACTCAGAATTCTCTCTTAATCTCGCCGAAAATTTCAGCGACCCCTTAATGTCCATTTATTATGGGCATATCTACTAAAACCTCTACTTATGCCGTTATCAACAGCAACAATATACTGCCCCTGAACTCATGTCCGTGACCTTCTAACCCCTCACTGCTTGCAATTAACGTTATTCTTTCTCAGTCCATATATTACGGACCCTCAAAAACCCCATGTCATTTTGTCTCCACAGTGACAATGTTCATTTCTCATTAACACACTTACACCCCTTTACTATTGTATCCAGAATATATAAAAACATGGATTCAATTCATGTTTTACTATTTGTCTTCACACTGTCTGGCGTAGCACGTTACCCACTTCTTCTTCTATAAGCCAGCAATCTCGTGTCTCTTATGAAAGTACATCATGGCTCTAAATCCATGTTCACTTGCGACCCCATGGAAACCATGTTTTATACTTTCCCCCACATTTACCCCACTGCTATAGACGTTAGTCACGTCAATCTTTTCTTCCCCAATATGGCATATGTTTCTAACACCTCATAGCCACCCTATTATCAACCTCTCTATCCTAAAACACCAACGCTGATTAACACAGTGGCCCTCTTACTCATGAACTTATTATTCATAAAGAGAATGTATCTCTCTTCTAGTCCTCACTATTTTCTGAACGTAATTCTGCATCTAAAACCCTCTTTTTAATATGGACTTGTTTAAATTTTCTAACTCCCCATTACTGAACGTCAAACGAAATCTAATTTAAACATAGTCAGGGTAACTCAATAAACAACATTATTTTGTAAACGAAAAACTGGCAAACAAAGTAACATGCTAATATTTAACCACAATAAACTAATTAAACTCACAATTCACTAATAACAAGAGTCAAGACAAATCAAGAATAGAACAACAATATCACCCCCCCCCCCCCCCTTTTGATATTCAAATATGTTTTCATATATCCCCACAAAAATGAATCATGCATCAGTTAAAAGAAAAATATCTAATGTTATCTAACACTACTGGTCTCTTTTACGGACCAGTAGTTTATACGCAAAAGACTAAAAACACAACAATCTTATTCTAAAATCAAATGGTGATAATCATTTTACAAAACCAAGTCAATCAAAAAAATAATATAACCTACCACACATATTCAATCAACATTGGTCTCTTATACTAACCAATGAAATATATATCTATTCACTCAAGTCATGCCTATTCCCATAACAGAGAAAAAACAACTCAATGCTAAGTATATATATATCTGTTACCTACAGACTATTCTCATAGAACAATATCTGTTCTCTCAACAAAAGTCATTAATTAACAAATGACTGTACTTTTTCTGGAAGTCAAGCATTGATTATTTCCCCTCTCAACATTCTATCTTTTGCAAACTAAGTCCTAACACATCCCAATATTTGGAATATAAATCTAAACAACCACTGTAAACTACAGGTCAAATCATTTTTTCTATTACCAGTGTGACGGTTATCCTAATGTCACCTACCAGTTATCTATCTACTAATAGAACCTGTGGGTCGGCACACTAGTTGTTTCCCCTAGATTTGTAACAAGAATTACCACCACTTCTTAAACAATTCTAATTTTAAGTCTCTCGTCTACCCGACGCAACTAACTAACGTATCATTACTTTCCAACATCTCACCACAACTACTCTAAGCTATCCTCAAGTCTCTCCTAGCGTTCTTGCACCGCGATGATAGTTAGACTAGTCACACTTATCGGAACACGTTCTCTAGTACTCTATTTGTAATACTCTGACATTCATTTAGCTAATCATTTTCTCTTGCTTGTCTCACTCATCTTTCACTGCTATTCCTATTTATCGGGACTCTATCAGAAACAATAAACAACACCGCACATGATCTAACGACAAATCTCAAACCATATTCTCTCAATTCTCTGTATTAGGCATTCTTGCTTCGACATGTCTCTGCCAACACTACTAAATCTGTTTCATGAAACGTCATTCAGAATGTTAACTCTCTTTCCGTCAGCCTGTCATACAACTTTCATTAATTCTGTCTAACTTCCGACATTCTAAACGAAAAGACATCACAAATTTTTAATCATGTTCTTTCCACCTCTCAATTTTCATATACTCAGTTACTCTATGCTCCACGTTTTATCAACGTCACTTATCAGTCACTCTTCGCATATTCACACGGTATTCGTATTTTATGTTTGCTCAGACAGTGATACACAACCTCGCTCTCATCTCACGACTACTCTCGCATCGCGACAACCTGACGTGTCCATACTATTACTTGACAAAAAAAATAATTTAGACGCCAATTCAACATTCCAGCAATCACTCACCACAGTCTAAGCGTGTCGATCTCCTCCACACACATTGACACAAGATATATCAAGCGCGCAACTATTACCAATCGCTTGACAACATTTTATCCATGTACTCCACTTAGACGGCGTCTCAAAACCTCACTCCTACTTCACTCATCGCGACGAACACCTGTTTGTCTACAATTATACTCACGTACGGACAACGCATAAGCTGACGAATTACTCAACAGGACTTTCACAATTCAACTACTTTCTTACTTCATTCTCAATCATCATAATGCCACTATTCTCCGTCCTACTTAATTCTTCACGTCAAACCAGTCCTGACAGTCAACTACTCACCATCACTTTATCTTACCTCCTCACCAGTTCATAATACTTCTTCGCGCTATTTTCAGGCTATGACATCCGCATTACCCAATCGTCATCACTATTCTATGACTCCTTTATCTCTCAAATAACCTATACAATACATCAATTCTCGACATCACACATTACTTATAGTGATTCTCCACTATTTTCCACAGCAACACCACATTTGAGTCGAAATTTGAGCCTCATCAAACTTGATTATTCACCCAAGCTAAAGTATCAAATGCTTCACATATTGCTTAATTCGGTTATTTAAATATAACCATGGTCTTATCGACTTCATGAGACTTCTAGCCTTTTCCAGCGACGCTTCATACTTCTGCTGTTCTCGTTTTCTACTTTCTACTAGGCAAACATCTTTCTTTTTGGAAGTATCTTTCTCTCTCTCTCTTGGTATTCGTCTCCTAGCCTTCACTACTTTCCTGTCATATATACTGGTATCTTGTTCTAAAGAGTCACCAACTAAAATTCTGTCTGTCTGTCTACTAGCAACCACACCGTATGAGGGAAACATCACGCTTCGAGTCAGGATCTGCTCGTAGTGCAATCCTCTCATTCTCTGAATCATCAGTATCTATAGTTGTTTCAGCAGCGCAGTATTTACTACAATATGCGGCGGTAGAGGTAGAAATATCTTTTCCATAACCTGAACTCTCACACCTAATATTTCTACACCATTTAGGGATTAATTTAATGTCTATACCTGAGGAACTTGGCATACCAGTCGTCGTACCTCTATTAACAATCATACTATCCCTTTCCTTAATACTTTTCCTCACCTGTCTTTTAACATCTTTGGTGCTTGTCTGCCTGTCTTCTGTCTTAGGTTGTTCAACCACTGTACCAGTGTCTCTCTTTGTCACTTTATCAATCAACGTCTGAGTACTCTTTTCCACACTACTGCCTGGTTGCGTCTGTGTCTCTCTTTCTTGTCTGACACAAAAGACTGAAGATACCTCCTGACTACCCAAAATCTTATCTGTGTTTCTTTCTCTGTTACTCAACCTTGCTACCGAATATCGCAACTGTCTGATCTGAAACCAGTTCTCTCGCAAGGCTTTTGCGTTTTCACTATTTGAAGGCCAAGACCACTGTTTCCTTTTCTGACCATTACTAATTCTTATATGTCTCTGTGTCTCACTCTTATCTGCTTCCATATGTATATGGTTGATAACTTTCAATTTGCAACCAGACTGGTTATCATTTCTATTGGACCTGTCTACCTCAAAACGTCTCATACCTGTCTTGTGCTCTGTTCGTTCAAGCGTCTGTCTCTTTATTACTTTTATCATGGACGAAATTCTGTCTACGTCCATTTTTAAGTCACCCATCAACTCTGTCACACGTCCTAACTTCCTATAAAATATTTCCATAGTAGCTCACCACGCCTTTATGATATGATCTTGGGCTTCCATTCTAAAAATATCTGAAATGGAAAATACAGCAGTACCAAACAATCTAATATATTAATATGTCCTAAATCAAGCAGTTGGAAATCTTAACCTAAAATTTAACAATACCTGCTATACTTATAGTCCTGTCGTTTGTCCAAACGTTTTTCTTATTCAAAACTGATGATCTGCCGTTGTAAAAAATTTTAGAACAATTCCAGCGTCTCGCAGAGTATGGTTGTCGTCCAATCGAAAAAATTGAAGGAGTATGATGCCCAATCAACAAAATTGAAGGAGTATGACGCCCAATCGACAAAATTGAAGGAGTATGATGCCCAATCGACAAAATTGAAGGAGTATGATGCCCAATCGACAAAATTGAAGGAGTATGACGCCCAATCGACAAAATTGAAGGAGTATGACGCCCAATCGACAAAATTGAAGGAGTATGACGCCCAATCGACAATTTTTTGACGGTTGTCTTCTTCTCTCGCAGGAAAAGAAAAGGAAGAGCCTCTGGATTCCTCACTTCAATCGATATTCTTCATGCCGCTGATTGTGCTCGTCTGGATTTGAAATGACAACGATCGAGACAATAATCAATTGATTGATTGATTGATTGATTGATTGATTGAGCCGGCTCACTATAAGTGTTGACCAACAACTCTGGACTTTATCTTCAGACAACCAAGGTCACCTTCAATGTACTTCAGACGATAACGGTTAAATCGACAGTTCCAGCAAGACCAGATTTCACGGCAGCATATCTGGAACATCCATACGTTTCGATAAAAACGAGCAGGTCAACACAGGATTCAACATTGACGATGGCTGCTCTGTTTCACCACTCGGAACATTATGTGTTGTGTGGCGGTTTTAACAACTATCAACCCCATCACAAAGACTTGAAAATACGACATAAGTTGTTTCTCCAGAGTGCAGGACTTCAACACAACCTTCCATGACTTCTGTTGACTTTTATATTCCAATTTGATTTCTTTTATGATGATTTATGTGATCAGTAGTGGCCGCGACAGCACGATTCAGGAATCCTGGTACACTCGGCACCAAATCAGGTCATATCACAGTGTGGACATGGCCTGGCTGTGAATCGTTAGTGGCAGACATTAATATAGATGACAAACTCCGCGTTGTAGTGTATAAAGGTTTATTGAGTCCTCAAATACATTTTCCTGCTGCCGATGGAAAATACAGACATCTTTGTTGTTTTCTCAATGGCCGAATCCCAAGTGACGCGTGAGCAACCCTTGGATACCTAAACCCATTCATGCTCACGCGTTCACTAACTTTATTTCCCCATTAGTTAATGAATGCGCAGCATTCATTAACTCTCTAACTACTAACCTAGATCCCTTACTGTTATAGTAGTTGATTATTTGGTTGTTTCGGGATTTGAAATTTAAATATTGAGCACAACCCACCACCGGCAACGCCGATCGCATTCCGGCACGAACCTAAGGCCTATCCACGTCATGGAAGCACTATACTCGAGTTTCGCCCTCGTTTGAGCTCGTCAGTAGTGCATATCCCTGACCGGATCCGGAAACAAGCCCCGGATCATGTGTGTGAAGCGGGTGTGTAACCACGCAGCACACACTGGACACGCCAAATTATCACACCGGAATACCACAACGCTACCCATCGTAGGCTATGCTCAAGATTGCCCAATCGCCGCGACTGACGTCCGTCAATCGATGTGGACCCGAACGATCAGGACTTCTCACTGGCAAGGAACACCAGGATCGATTGACGGACGTCAGTCGCGGCGATTGAGCAATCTTGAGCATAGCCTATGATGGGTAGCGTTGTGGTATTCCGGTGTGATAATTTGGCGTGTCCAGTGTGTGCTGCGTGGTTACACACCCGCTTCACACGCATGATCCGGGGCTTGTTTCCGGATCCGGTCAGGGATATGCACTACTGACGAGCTCAAACGAGGGCGAAACTCGAGTATAGTGCTTCCATGACGTGGATAGGCCTTAGGTTCGTGCCGGAATGCGATCGGCGTTGCCGGTGGTGGGTTGTGCTCAATATTTAAATTTCAAATCCCGAAACAACCAAATAATCAATTTTATCATTGCTCACTGGATTTAGGAGGCCTGGTGTTCCTTGCCAGTGAGAAGTCCTGATTGTTATAGTAGTGTTGATTCTTAAAACCACTAGTCAAGATCATAAATGGATCATTTGAAATTATAATCAAAACACAATGAAACAAATGTTTAGTAACATTGTTTTCTCTCAATACTGACCTCCCATTCTGTCACAATTGATGTATGCATCTTTAAGATCAATCATCTCCACTATAATGTTATGCTTAAAGTCAAGGATAAATATTTATTTTTGAGCCTGTTCAGAGTTGTTGAGTTTTGGTTTTCTCTTTTTCTATAATATGCAGTCAACATCTTCAATACAAGTCAGAACGTGATGGTTCTACATTGGCTTCTAGTTCTGCTGAAGCCGTACTTCAGGTAGAGACAGGTGGGTATTTCATTGGTTATCAGTTATTGCATAATTCTGTAAAATTTAATTGGTTATATGAGTTCTCCAGTCATTCTGTAAAACTAAACTTTATTGGTTATGAGACATGTTTCATCCATTGAAACTAAATTATACTGGTTATGAGTTCTGTAATCATTCTGTAATATTAAACTTTATTGGTTAGAACTTCTTCAATCATTCTGTAAAACTAAACTTTAATGGTTATGAGTTCTCCATTGATGTTGTAAAACCAAACTTTATTGGTTGTAAGTTATCCATATGTATAATACAATGCTGGCCTGTGCAGTAACAATAAACTTTAAAAAAAATGCAGCTATGTATCAGGAAAGTGTTTTTTCTCATCTTCAGGTGTATGTATGCATGCACACACGCATGCACATATGTACATGTGCGCACACACACTCACACACACATACACACACACATACAAAGTAGTAATTAATATCTGTCAATGCAGGTGTCTGTTTATTTGAACAAGTTGCTATTTTGGATTCATAACCAACTTCGTTATCTGATAATTCTGTGAAGCTAAAATTTATTCGTAATGAGTTATCCAGGCATACTGTAAAACTAAGTTGTTTTGATTTTTAGTTATCCAGTTATTCCATAAATTATACATAGCACCAATAATATAAAATATACAGATGGTATTTTTTTTAACGCTCACTTGCTTTTGAACTCAAGCATAGTCCATACATACTACTTAAAGTAGCGCTGGACTATATTTAGCGTGTGGATTAGCTTTCCTTATTAACAGTGTCCCTCACCATTGAGTGAACCCACTCCGAATTCCGACGTAATTGTAATTTACGTCCCCAATTCAAACTGATAGGTCAACATTTTAGTCCAACTGTCCGGTGTAGGGGCTGAACCCCTTACCTCGGCATTAGCACACCGGATGTTTACAAGCATGCATCCATTTAGCCATGCTGACCTACTGCAGATGATGTAATATTGATTGCAGACAACGAACAGGATCTGCAACAGTTAGTAGATGTGGTTAATGTACACTGTGAACAACTAGGCTTAGAATTAAATTGTTTTAAAAAATATCGTCAACTCTAAGAAGAAAGAAATACTACAATTTAACATCTAATTAAATGGGGATTTTCTTTAACAAGGGAATCAGTACAACTTTCTCAGAACAATCATAACATCTGATGGTATGTGCTTTGTAGAGATTAGAACGAGATTATAATCGCTATGGCTAAAGTAGCCTTTTGCTAGATGGAAAACATACTGACCAATAAACAGTTGTCAATTGCAATGAGACAAATAGCATTGAAGTGCTATATAAAACCTATACTGTTATATTAAAAAGCTTAAAAGTCGACAGGGTCGACTTCATCGCACCGGGTTTTATCCCATATGGCTCGGTCCCTTTCCGCAGAGCGGAAAGCGTCGCACAAAGCACGAACTCCGTAGCTTTTAGCGACGACCCACAGGAGTCTCCGAAACATTTAACTCGTAAACCGAAGGGTGCGGCCCGGAATCAAACCCACAACCTTCGGAGCATGAGTCAAACGGCTTGAACACTTCGCCACAGAGACTCCCATTTATACTGTTATACTGTTATACATATATACTGTTATATTGATGTGAATCATGCACAATAAGCGGAGAAACATCTAATGGCAGTGGAAATGTGGTTTCTGTGAAAAATGCAAAGAATGCAGTGATAACTGGCCAAATTGATTTTAAAAAAAGAGCAAGAGGAAGGCAGAGAGATAAATATCTGTATGGCCTGGCCACATGGCAAAATCAAGACAAAAAACTGATCCAAGACTGGTGATGGTGTGAGATGGTGAACCATGACTGGCCAGGCTTACATGATGATGATCATGTATCAAAACTTATAATATTACAGAAAACAATGTAAGTGTAGTTAATTAAATATGATGATGATGTAATATGTATATCAAATTAAATATTGGAGTGTTTTCGTTTTTCATGTAAATTCTGCATGTTCTAATCTTTCTTCTAGAGACTGGTTCAAAGTTCACTGCAACACTGCTTCCAAGTGAAGAAGAAATCCAGCATTGCACAGAAGGATGCTTGTCTGTGAGTTCTTTTTTATACTGTCGTAAAGCCAGTGAAGAAGCTACCTTGCCTTAGTGCTCAGTGTGCTTGCATACTAACAAAGAGGTCCTAGTTCAGTCCTCAGTAGTGACAGATCCTTATCCAACCAGTACACCTCTGTGGGCATCGGATCATCTTCTGCAGATTATCTAGTTAGTTAGTCATCAGATCATCTTCTGCAGATTGTCTAGTTAGTTAGTCATCAGATCATCTTCTGCAGATTGTCTAGTTAGTTAGTCATCAGATCATCTTCTGCAAACTATCTAGTTAGTTAGTCTTCAGATCATCTTCTGCAGATTGTCTAGTTAGTCATCAGATCATCTTCTGCAGATTAGTTAGTTAGTCATCAGATCATCTTCTGCAGATTGTCTAGTTAGTTAGTCATCAGATCATCTTCTGCAAACTATCTAGTTAGTTAGTCTTTAGATCATCTTCTGCAGATTGTCTAGTTAGTCATCAGATCATCTTCTGCAGATTAGTTAGTTAGTCATCAGATCAGCTTCTGCAAACTATCTAGTTAGTTAGTCATCAGATCATCTTCTGCAAACTATCTAGTTAGTTAGTCTTCAGATCATCTTCTGCAGATTGTCTAGTTAGTCATCAGATCATCTTCTGCAGATTAGTTAGTTAGTCATCAGATCATCTTCTGCAGATTGTCTAGTTAGTTAGTCATCAGATCATCTTCTGCAAAATATCTAGTTAGTTAGTCTTCAGATCATCTTCTGCAGATTGTCTGGTTAGTCATCAGATCATCTTCTGCAGATTAGTTAGTTAGTCATCAGATCATCTTCTGCAGATTGTCTAGTTAGTTAGTCATCAGATCATCTTCTGCAAACTATCTAGTTAGTTAGTCTTCAGATCATCTTCTGCAAACTATCTAGTTAGTTAGTCTTCAGATCATCTTCTGCAGATTGTCTAGTTAGTCATCAGATCATCTTCTGCAGATTAGTTAGTTAGTCATCAGATCATCTTCTGCAAACTATCTAGTTAGTCATCAGATCATCTTCTGCAGATTAGTTAGTTAGTCATCAGATCATCTTCTGCAGATTGTCTAGTTAGTTAGTCATCAGATCATCTTCTGCAAACTATCTAGTTAGTTAGTCTTCAGATCATCTTCTGCAAACTATCTAGTTAGTTAGTCTTCAGATCATCTTCTGCAGATTGTCTAGTTAGTCATCAGATCATCTTCTGCAGATTAGTTAGTTAGTCATCAGATCATCTTCTGCAGATTGTCTAGTTAGTTAGTCATCAGATCATCTTCTGCAAACTATCTAGTTAGTTAGTCTTCAGATCATCTTCTGGAAACTATCTAGTTAGTTAGTCTTCAGGTTATCCTCTGCAGATTGTTTAGTTAGTCATCAGATTATCCTCACCACACAAGGAACCATTCAGTCCATATGTGCTCTAATACCCTAATCCATATCTCCCTCAGCAGTTGATGACACTAGTTCTATGTTTGTCTACTCCTTCCCCATCCTGGTACTTTTAGTAGTTTGAGCTATGGGTTTACCTTTGTCTTTTAATGCCATCAAATAAGAATTATATTGTTGGGGGGTGATTGCTTGCTTTGAACTCAAGTGTAGTCCATACGCATTACTT
Organism: Cepaea nemoralis; assembly: GCA_014155875.1. NCBI lineage: Eukaryota > Metazoa > Mollusca > Gastropoda > Stylommatophora > Helicidae > Cepaea > Cepaea nemoralis. The sequence goes on from JACEFZ010020330.1 coordinate 75,783, forward strand.
CTAGTAGCACTGGACTGAATTTTGCATGTGGATTAGCTTTCCCTATTACCAGTGTCCCTTGCCATCAGGCGAACCCACTCTGATTTCAGAGGTACTTGTAATTTATGTCCACAAGTCAAGGATGAGAAATCAACAATTTAGTCCAACTGTCCAGTGTAGGGGTTGAGCACCTTACCTCTTCATCAGCACATCAGATGTTTAAGAAAATATGTTCTCATCCATTCAGCCAGGCTGACCTCAAAGCATATATATGAGAAATGTGTTATGTTCTATGGTGCATGCATATTTAATGGGAAGTTTTACATTCAGAGTTTGTCATTGCTTTCTGAATGACCAGCGCTCATACCATCAAAATCAACACAAAGTAATCTGCTTCTACATTGCTTGCAGCTAATTTTTAACCCTTGACTCGACTCTGTGTGTGGGGGGATTTGTGAAACTGACCTCACAAACCCCTATGCCACAAACGTCTATGCATATGCAAACACATGTGTTGTGTTTTTATTTTATTTATTTTTAAGGAATTAGATGTTTGTGGAATGACAGTATTCAAACATTCACCAAACATTGAGAAAAAGGTAGTCCTGCATAATGAGGAGAATAGTATAACTAGAATTGCTTTTGTTTGGAATCCACCAGGCTGTTGATTACTGTTAACATCTTCTGTGCAGCAGAAGTGAAGGTGCTATGCAGACGTAGTGATTGGGGCACTTAATGATGGACATGATGCACTCTGCTCCATAAACCATATGGCAAGAATTTTATTGACCTGTGTGGCTCTGTGGCTGATCCATCCTTAATAAATGAGTATGGATAATTGACAAATTTTCTGGAAATTGTTTGTGAGCAAAAGACTTTGAGGAAGAGAACAAGTGACCTAACAATGCGGGTGAACCTGAACCTTTTAATAAGACAGAAGGCTTTCTGTTTGATGGCATTGTACACCTGTCCGTTGATACAGAGCTTTTAACTATATTCATGGCTTGTCTTAATGCTTATTGAGTTGAAACAGCTCTATAAAGTAGCTCCAAGAAAAACTTTGGTATCGGGACATATACAAAACTCATGAAGGAGGTCAGCATGGCCGAATGGATAATAGCTCTTTAAACATTCGATGTGTTGTTGTTAAGGTAGCGGGTTCAATCCCTACACCGGTCAGTTGGACTAAAATGTTGACTTCTCGTCCTTTACTTGGAGACGTAAGTTACAAGTACATCAGAAGTTGGAGTGTATTCACCTGATGATGAGAGACACTGGTAATAGGGAAAGCTAATCCAGTCAACAAATGCCTGAAGAAGTTGAATATGTCTGTTGACAGGAGCAAATATATCAGCTCTGCTATAAACTGACACAACATAATTACTTACTAACACAAACATATCATGTGAATAAAGAAGAAGAAGAAGTAGAAACAGATTTTATAAGTTTGTTTTTCCTTGCCTGTTATCTGAAATATGATTGATCTATTACAGCCTAAAGCATTGGCTGCTAACCTGTCCGAGGACCTGAAGGTGGAGAACATTGCAACAGTTAGATCTGCGAAGGCGTTCAACAAAATGCTGACAGCTTTCCGTCAATCCGGACGGCTTTCTGTCACAGCAGCCCTGACAGATCCAGACAGTTATTACATTGTGTAAGTTGGTATCCATACCCTAGTATCTTGTTTAATTATCATTAGAAGCTGTGGGGGTATAGTGGTTGGCTTACCTGCCATGGCGCTGGTCTGGATTCAATCAGATGTATATATAAATAAAAAGAAAGAAAGAAAGAAAGAAAGAAAGGATTGGACACATATCAAGAAGCTTCCAGAACAAGCAGCTGAATTAGAATTAACATACACCAGGCAACATTGTATACAGAGTTATGGCACTGTCTGATCTTAACCATGGAGCTGCAATGGCAGGTGGTTAGTGCACTTCCCTGTCAAGACTCACATCCGGGTTTAATCTCCAGCAGAGCTAGGATGATTTTTTTTTCTGGCCAGTACAGCTCTAGGAATTGTCTGGGAAAGAAAGGTGATGAGAAAGGAAACTGTCCACCCTACCTTATATATCATAGGCTTGAATATGTGAAGACTGGTTGAAGAAAGACATTATATTAGCTGCTGTACAGTTCTGAGTTAGCTTCCTGTCTTCCTCACTTCTGTACTTTCTACGCAGGCCTAACACTTCACACTCCTGCAGCAGTATCTGCCATGGGGCTCCCTTGACCTTTGAAGTCATGTGATCATGTCACTACACTCTCCCCTGTTCTCAGCAAACCACAGCAGATGTGCACAAATCTGAACATTGATGTTCTTGTACGTCTGCATGTTGTAGTTGTTTCTTGGGTAGCGTCTTTCCTTTCTCCTTTATTTTGTGTTCCTGTGTTGTGAGAAGTAGAACTTCTACTGTGACCAAACCAAGATCATCATCATCATCAAGTGCCCAGCCAGCTGGCAGAGGTGTTCATGTCTCTCCAGAGATCTCGGTCTTTAGTGTTCTGGATTAGCTCTGCTGATGATATTTCTCCATCACATGCCATCGTCTCAATCCATCCAGCATTATTTCACTTGGTCTGCCCCTGCCTCTCTCCCCCTAGATCTTTCCAGTTGTCACGATGTTCTCCAATGCCTCTCTTCTCATCACATGACCAAGGAAAGCTGTTTGTCTCATTCTTATTTTGAATATCATGTTCTAGTTTCATTAGCCTCCTTCAGGCAGTTGTTGTTTGACAGTCCAAGGAAGTTGCAACATTTGTCTCAGGAACCACATCTCTGTTGCTACCAAGTTCTTCCTAATTTGTTCATTTACATTCCAAGATTCGCTGCCATACATCAAAACAAGTTCTATACAGCAATTCAGCACTCTCTTTCATACATTCAATGATAGTGACTTATTGCATAAGATACAAGATAGCTTATATTTGTGTATACTTTTCAATAATTGTGTATTTGTCGCTATGTTGTCTACTAATACAATTACCAGTTATATTATCATTTAGGTCAAGGTCTGTTTTTCTAAGTGTGGTTTTTGTGTAAGCAAGAATGATTGTCAGAATTGTTACAGTGAGATATCCTGTACTGTTTGTAGTTTTGGGATGAGTGTCATGTTGTTGCTAACAACAGTTGTCTACTATGCTTGCCTATGTAAAGCTTGAGACCTAAAGAAAGGAAGCAAAGAACAAATATATTACTTCATGCCACCTCATGATACCCCACCATGCCTGTCACTATACTCTTACAGAGATACCTAATCACCCTTATCATCATCATCATCATGTGCCATGCTGATAAGCATGGGCGGTCATGGTTTGCCGTCTCCCATGATCACCAGAGTCCTGAATCTGGTCTGTTTCCTGTCCTGATTATGTCATGTGACCAAGCAGTGTCTGATGTGTATTATCTTTACTTATTTTCTACAGCTTTTCGTGTATTGTAGGAGCCGTAGTAGCCTATTGGCTAAGAAACTTGACTGCTGGTGTGGTTGTTATGAGTTCACATCCTTTCTCTAGGCTCAATTTGTTTTTACCTACTCAGCTCCGAGGACAACCTGGCCTAATAAAATAATTGCCTTAACATGTGGGATGACATGATATTGAACCTAGCACACACTGAGTTTTGTTTGGTCAAGTAAATAAGGGTGACCTCGCAATGTATACAGTATATACCACAATGGTGTGATAACAACTTTTATTATATCATCATCATCATCATCATCATCATATCCTGTAATCCTGAATGTAAGTTATAGGAGCGTCACAATGGAAGCATCAACAGTCAGTCCTCCACTTCTTTCTGATCTCAGCAACACATACAAGTGTGAGAAGTTACAATCTGTAATGTTATCACTCCAGGATCCTCACTGCCTTCCTCTTCTCCATACCCTCAACTGTTCCCTGAAAAATTACCCTTGCAGGGATGTCATGACAAGCCCAAACCTTTCTAAGTTGTATCATTGAAAAAAGATGTTCTTGATGGCCTCCATACATATTTACCATGTCTTTAACATGGGCATTTGTTATGTTCTCTTTATACCATGTGCAGAATTTTCCTCATCATTTGTGTTCAAAAAGCCTGGATTCCCCCTACTCTGTTTCTACAGTACAGTCCAACTTTCCAGCACATGTATTGTACAACATGTTACACATATAGGTTGTCTGTGGTGAAGTGGTTAAGTTTCCTACCTTGTGCTCTGTAGGTTGTGGGTTTATTTTCCACTCCGTCATTCAATGTGTTGTCTCAGAGACTTCTGGGAGGTCTTTGCTGGAGCTAAGGAGTTTGTGTTCTGTGCAAAGTTTTCAGCACACCTCTCTATGGAAAAGAGACCAAGCCATATGTGATAAAACCTGGAGAAATGAAGTTGACCCGCTCTCTGTTAAACCCTCTTTCCGTAGCGGTACAGATATACCCACAGTAAACAAACACTGAGATCACGGAATGCTTGTGTTTTCCCTGACTTCTTTAGCTTGAATTTTATCTGTTGCATTCAGCTAACCAGACCCAATTTCTCAGTCCACAGTTAATAGACATAGCCGCTGCTGCACAGACAGAGCCTGCCAGGGAGGCTCTGCTGGATCTGCTGAACTTTGAGGATGCTGATGCTGTAGATTATCCTCAAAGATTTTTATTTGCGGCTGCATATTCCTCTCACCCGTCGGAGTCATTGATAACAAATTTGCTGGTAAGCTGTAGATAGGTACTTCCAGGTACAGATATAGCTGCAGTAGCATATTGGCTGGACGCTCACCTGCCAGGCCAGTGGTCATGGGTTCAGAGCCACATCAAAAGCAGGTGTTTAATATTGACCTGGGCTCTCAGGTTGACCCAGCCTATAGTTGGTACCAGGAAATGTGTGGGGAAGTAAAGGCGGTCAGTGTGATTCTGATCACATCTCCCACCAAGTGCTGAATGGGCTATACAAACACGGGTATAGCACCATAAACCCTAGAGATTATGGATCAGCTTATGGTGATTTGCTTGGTGCAAAAAGAATTGCACATTTTTACCATTTCTATGATTAACTATTTCTGTATTAGTTAGTTACGGTGTCAGGTCTTAGTCAGATATGACTGAGCTACCGTTTGACAGTAGACGGTACTACTTGCTTTCTGTTAGTGCCGAATGTTGGGCGGCCTTACCAAACCCGACACCCCATTATGTGCCAACGGCTTCAAGTGGAGGAGCACAATTGGGAGGGTACAAGCCTTATTCTGGTGTGAGGAAATGCAACCTAAAGACAAAATGTCATAGAAGGGCAGACCAGGCCCTAAGTCTTGGTTGGCAGCTGGTCGAGGATCAAAGCTCTGACAGGCGGACTGTTAGAGCATTGCTTTGCTGATCCAGCAGCTTCTGCAGCATTTCTTGTTCCAGATGTATTGGTGTTACATTTCCTCAGGAGTGAACTAGACAGGCCAAGAGAGAGATTATGCTGCATGGGCCACACATGGTCTCTATATTTCAGCCCAGGCTTTGTGCTGTGGAGAGGTATAACTCCATCCCTGGGCACTGTGGATCATAAGAAGTAGGACTGGTTTGTGGCAAACAGCCAGACACTGCAGCCCTTGATTGATAGAAAGATGACAACTCTCTTAAGAAACAAGGAAAGAACAACGCGTACCACTCTCAGTGAGCTGAAGCAAGCTAGGAAAGATGTGCAGTATGCTGCCAGGCAGTGTGCAAGCTACTATTGTATCAAGTTATGCGAGTACGTTCAAAATGCAAGTGTTAAGGGAAACATCAGAAGCATGTATGATGGGATAAAGAAGGCCTGTGGTCCAATGATTAAAAGAAGTGTGTCTCAGAAAACCTTGACTGGGGAAATCATCACTGATAAGAAACAGCAGATGGATAGATGGGTAGAGCACTATTTGGAGCTTTACTCAAGTGAGAGCAAACTAGCGGATGATGCCCTCACCGCCATAGAGACCCTGCCAACTCTTGACCACCTGGACACACTTCCCACCATAACAGAAGATAAGTGTGCTATAAATGAACTTGCATCTGGCAAGGCTCCAGGTAAGGATGGGATTCTAATAGAGGTTATCAGGAGTGTGCAAGACACACTCACTCTACATTTCCACCAGCTAATAGAGCTATGCCAGCAAGAAGGACAAGTCCCACAGGATTTCAAAGATTCAAGCATCATAACATTGTACAAGAACAAGGGCGATCAGAGTCACTGTAATAACTATAGGGGTATCTCACTTCTGTGTATTGTTGGGAAAGTATTTGCCAGAATTTTTCTTGTCCTGGGAGATCAAGTCTACCCCGAATCACAGTGTGGCTTTCGAAGGAACAGGTCTACCATTCATATGATATTTTCATTGCGACAAATGCAAGAAAAATGCTGTGAACAGAATCAACCACTGTTTATTGCCTTTATCGACCTCACAAAGACATTTGATTTGGCCATTCGTTAGGGTCTGTTCAAGACACTAAAGAAGATTGGCTGCCCACCAACTCTTCTGTCCATTGTGGAATCGTTCCACACAGGCATGAAGGGTACAATCAAGTTTGATGGTGCAACTTCTGAAGAGTTTGAAATCAAGAGTGGAGTAAAGCAAGTGGAAGAATTGCAACGTCTACTATCTGTATTCTCCAATGCTTGTTCTGAATTTGATTTAACAATTAGCAAAAAGAAGACACAGATTATGTCACACAGTGCACATGGAATACCTTCAATCTTTATTGATGACGCCTAGCTGGAGATAGTAGACCATTTTACATATCTAGGATTAGAGGTAACTAGCAAATTATCCCTAGATCAGAAAATCAACATCTTGATTGGTAAGGCAGCAACAACAATGAAAAGGTTGACAAAAAGAGTCTGGGAGAACAGGAAGCTTACTGCCAAAACTAAAGTGCTTATCTATCATGCCTGTGTCCTTAGTACTCTTCTTTATGGCAGTGAAGCCTGGACAACTTACTCACGCCAAGAGAAACGTTTAAACATCTTTCATATGTGGTGTCTGCGAAGAATTCTTGGTATTAAGTGTTAAGACAAAATCACAAATACTGAAGTATTGGAAAGATCACATTGTGCGCCGGTTTGTTCCATGCTCAGTCTTCGTAGACTTAGATGGATAGGACATGTTAGGAGGATGGATGATGTAGAATTCCAAAGGACATCTTTTTTATGAATTACAGATGGGTAAGAGATCTCAGGGCCGGCCTCTACCACGATACAAAGGTGTGTGTAAGCAGGACATGATTGGTACAGGTTTGATAATGCACATTGGGAGCAAGTCGCCGCCGAACGTGTTGCATGGAGGGCAGATATCAGAAATGGAATAAGACAAAGGAGAAAACGATTGCAGATAGGTCACACATTGAGCGCGTGAGACGTAAGATGGTGCATGAGGGTAAAAGTGACCATATATTCACATGCATCCATTGTGGACAAACATTTATAGCGCGAATTGGTCTGATCAGTCACATTCGCTACCACCATGGGTTGTAGTTATTATGCCTTTTTGAAACACAATGTAACAAACTATCATCTTTCAAGAAGGCAAGGTGCCAATGAATGAATAGTTAGTTAAATATAGTTGTTTGTTTTTTTATCCCATCAAGTCGTTATTTATAATAATAAATGTCCAGATCTCAAAGAGTTAAAGTAATAGTACTAGTGGGATTGAAGGGGTAAAGTAGCAATTTAAATCGAGTGGGCTAACATAACGACTCTGGGACTCTGGACCACATTTGAGTTCAAAGCTTTTGATTGCAGACATTTGTAACAATCCATCCATCCATCAAGTGCCATGCCGGTAAGCGTGGGCGGTCATGTTCTGCCATCTCACTCGATCACCAGAGTCATGGATCAGCTCCGTGTTTCTGTCTTGACCATGCCACAAGGCCAAGCCATCCAGGTACTCGCTTCTAGGTCTTCCCCTCGATCTTACCAGTTGTCACCAAGTTCTCCAAATCATTTCTTCTCATAACATGCCCAAAAAATTGTGACTGTCTACATCTAATGTCTCTAATCAGTTTATGATCTTCATTTGTTTCTTGAAGGACTTGTTCATTGGTCTTTCTGGCTGTCCATGGTATTCTTTGCATTTCCTCAGAAACCACATTTCTACAGCCATCAGATGTTTTTCATCCTGACTGCTCATTGTCCAAGCTTCACATCCATATAAAAGTACAGGTTCTATGTAGCATCTCAACACTCTTTTTCTCATTTCAATTGACATCTTTTTATTAGTCAGTATGTTTTTCATCTTGCTAAAGGCTACTTTTGCCATGGCGATTCTTGTTCTAATCTCTTCAAGGCATCTCCCATCAGATGTTATTACTGTTCCGAGATAATTGTACCTGTTCACTTGTTGAAGAATATTCCCATTTACTTGTATATTACATTGTGGTATTTCGTTCTTCCTAGTGACGACCATAATCTGTGTCTTTTTACAATTTAATTCTAACGCCAGTTATTCACATTTATTTGTAACATTAACCTACCAAATGTATTGTAAGAAGCGACTAAGATGGGTTAGCATGAGACCGGCTACCTAAACCTGTAGAAAACTTAAGCTACAAAATTCAACCAGTCATGAACAAGTCTACAAACAGCTTCTCAGAAAATTATGAATATTGTCTGGTCTCAGTTGTATGCTACTACCAGAGTAACTAAAGACTGCCTGAAAGAGGCAAATGAAACTATAACATTATAAACAACGATAAGGAAGAGACAACCATCTTTATTTGGTCATGCAATGAGAAGAAAGGCATTGGAGAATATTGTGACAACTGGAAAGATCAAGGAAAAGAGAGGCAGGGGCAGACCAAGAGAAATAATGCAGGGTGGATTAAGATGGTAACATGGAGGAATATCATCAGCAGAATTGATCCAGAACACCAAAGACAGAGATCTGTGGAGAGACATGAACGCCTATACTAGCGGGCAGGGCACTTGATGATGATGACCCATTGCATGAGGATGAGTCAACCCCAGAGCCATACTGGCTAGAAAAATATTTTTTGCCACTCCTGGGGATTGAACCACCGAGTGTCTTGGTAGGCAAGTGCACTAACCACTACACATTTCCGAGGTTAGAATTAGACAGCGCTATAGCTCTGTATATGATGATGTTTCATGGGTGTTTTTATTTAATCTCTTTACAGTGCTTTCATGGGAACAGAGTATGTTAATTCTAATTCAGTGACTGTCATGGTCCATATAGAGAGTTAAAAGGGTTAGTAGGTAAAGGGTTAAACAACAGAGTAGAGTTTAAAAAGAGTGTCTGCCTGTACGGCGATGAACCACCAGTCTGCGCACCAGTAAGCCAGACATGGGACAACGGATACTCACGCAAACCTCAGGTCCTGTATGACATCACACTGGTGTTGGACAACAGGATGTCTTCATTCGACATACAGGACTTCGCATTGGAGCTCAAGCCAATGAACACAAGCAAGCAAGCAAACTAAAAATAAGATTCAAGGGAAAGCATTCAAATAAGTTAAAAGTAAATCACTTAGGGTTCATTGTAGCAACAATGCAAAAAACCCAGTGGATAAGTGGAGTAGTGTTTACAACATTGTGAAGGTCAGAAAGTTAATGTGGGAAAGTTAAGACAGTAATATCTGGCACTCTGTCACTGTGGACAGATCTTTCTGTTCCTTTTCTTTTCATCATAGACAACTACCCTGTAAACATTGAGTCTTCAACAACTGACTTCAGCAACTTCCATCATCAGAATCATTCTTCTCTTCAACGACATTTGTCAAGGGTAATTGAGACACTCCCTATGCACATGTATTTGTGAGAGTTATTCATCAGTCAATTTTGGAAGCAAAACGATATGTGTCTCATTTGATCTTTCTCTCGCACTCTCTCTCTCTCTCTCTCTCTCTCTCTCTCTCTCTCTCTCTCTCTCTCCTCTCTCTCTCTCTCTCTCTCTCTCTCTCCTCTCTCTCTCTCTCTCTCTCTCTCTCTCTCTCTCTCTCTCTCATTCTCCCACTCTCTGTCTGTCTGTCTCTCGATATATATATATATATAAACACTCACATACACATACAATACATAAACACTCACACTATATATATAGAAAGGTAAACTAATGAGATACATACACATTGGCACCTTGCCGTCTTGACAGACGATAGTTTGTGCATCAAAAAGGCATAATAACTACAACCCATGGGTGTAGCAAATGTGACTGATAAGGCCAATTTGCGCTGTAAATGTTCGTCCACAGTGGATGCATGTGAACACATGGTCATTTCCACCATCATGCACCATCTTACGTCTCACACGCTCGGTGTGTGACTTATCTGCAATAATTTTCTTCTTTGTCTTTATTACATTTCTGATATTTGCTCTCCATGCAACACGTTCAGCGGCGACTTGCTCCCTATGTGCATTATCAATACATGTATTAATCATGTCCCGCTTACACACATCTTTGTATCGTAGTAGAGGCCGACCCTGAGATCTTTTACCCCTCTGTAATTCACGAAGAAAGATGTCCTTTGGTATTCTACCATCATCCATCCTCCTAACATGTCCTATCCATCTAAGTCTATGAAGACTGAGCATGGAATAAACCGTCACACAACCTGATCTTTTCAATACTTCAGTATTTGTGATTTTGTCTTGCCACTTAATGCCAAGTATTCTTCGCAGACGCCACATATGAAAGATGTTTAAATGTTTCTCTTGGTGTGAATAATTTGACCAGGCTTCGCAGCCGTAAAGAAGAATACTAAGGACACAGGCTTGATAGATAAGGACTTTTGTTTTGGCAGTAAGCTTCCTGTTCTCCCACACTCTTTTTGCCAACCTTTTCATTGTTGTTGATGCCTTACCAATTCTGATGTTGATTTCCTGATCTAGGGATCATTTGCTATTTACCTCTGATCCTATATATATAAAATGGTCTACTATCTCTAGTTCAGTGTCGTCAATAAAGATTGATGGTACCAAATGTGCACCTTGTGACATAATCTGTGTCTTCTTTTTGCTAATTGTTAAACCAAATTCAGAATATGCATTGGAGAATGCAGATAGTAGACAATGTAATTGTTCCTCAGAGTGCGTCGTAATTGCAGCATCATCTGCAAAAAGCAACTCTCTGATCAGTACCCTCCTAATTTTAACCTTGGCCTTCAATCTCTGAGCATTGTCGCCATCTGAGTGTGAGTGAATGTATATACCACCATCCTGATATGATGAGATAATATACAGTTGAACTGATGAGATAATATATAGTTAAACCGATGAGATAATATATAGTTAAACCGATGAGATAATATAAAGTTACATTGATGAGTTGCAAGTATAGACTAGGGTAAACTAGATGGAGGACAGGAGTAGTTTAGAAGAAATAAACGCAGGTGTTACATGAAATGTCCATCACTAGTGACATACATATTTGGTTGCTAACCAGCATGCATCTGTTTCTTCCTGCCAGTCTATTTTGAAGAAACCAGTACCCAATGACAGACTTCGGGAATCCCTGCTTCTCTCCCTTAGTGCCATTGTACACACGTTTTGTCAGACCAGGGATCAATGCAGCTCACCTGTAAGTATGAGTCATGTGAGCAGAGTGTACGTATTTTAAGCTTAGTATTTTAGAGTATAAGTAGGGTGTATAGAGTCTAAGCATATCATTTGGAGTTTAAGTAGAGTATATAGAGTGTAAGCCTAGATATTAGCGTGAAAGCAGAGTATATAGTGTAAGCATAAATATTAACTCATAAGCAGAGTATATAGTGTAAGCATAGATATTAGACCATAA
>JACEFZ010020330.1:92500-280653 GCA_014155875.1 Cepaea nemoralis
GGAGTAAATATAGGCTACCTCATCCCTTTGTAAACCTTATAAAAAGTAAATACAGGCTACCTCATCCCTTAGTAAACTGTATAAAGAGTAAGTATAGGCTACCTCATCTCTTAGTAAACTGTATAAAGAGTAAATATAGGCTACCTCATCCCTTAGTAAGCTGTATAAAGAGTAAACATAGGGTACCTCATCCCTTAGTAAACTGTATAAAGAGTAAATATAGGCTACCTCATCCCTTAGTAAACTGTATATAGAGTAAGTATAGGCTAGCTCATCCCTTAGTAAACTGTATAAAGAGTAAGTATAGGCTACTTCATCCCTTAGTAAACTGTATAAAGAGTAAGTATAGGCTACCTCATCCCTTTGAAAACCTTTTCAGGAGTAAATATAGGCTACCTCATCCCTTTGTAAACCTTATAAAAAGTAAATACAGGCTACCTCATCCCTTAGTAAACTGTATAAAGAGTAAGTATAGGCTACCTCATCCCTTAGTAAACTGTATAAAGAGTAAGTATAGGCTACCTCATCCCTTAGTAAACTGTATAAAGAGTAAGTATAGGCTACCTCATCCCTTTGAAAACTTTTTCAGGAGTAAATATAGGCTACCTCATCCCTTCGTAAAATGTATAAAAAGTAAATACAGTCTACCTCACCCCTTAGTAAACTTTATAAAGAGTAAATACAGGCTACCTCATCCCTTAGTAAACTGTATAAAGAGTAAATACAGGCTACCTCATCCCTTAGTAAACTGTATAAAGAGTAAGTATAGGCTACCTCATCCCTTAGTAAACTGTATAAAGAGTAAGTATAGGCTACCTCATCCCTTAGAAAACTTCAGTTGCAAAATCTAGCCAACATGGACAAATCTGCAAGGACAACCTGGTGCTAAACACATCAGATTATAGTATGTGTTGAAGAAATAAGACAACCCAGAGCTAAGCACATCAAAGTATTTATACGAGGGACGGTCAATAAATAATGCCTCCTATTTTTTTTATCTATGAAAATACTTTATCAGTGTGCAATTTAATAATTTAACGGGATTCTTCAAATACACTTCTGCACTGTGCATCACTACCAACCTGTTTCAGTCACAGGTTGTGCAACAATAACGGTTTTTAAATGGCCACCAAATATGTGGACGAATGTTGCGAATTCCTTGGTCTGCCAGAGTATCTAACGATGATTGCCTGAAAGAGGCTAATGGAATTAGAACATTATTTACAACAATAAGAAAGAGATAAACAGCTTTCTTTGGCCATGTAATGAGAAGAGAAACATTGGAGAACATTATGATGACTGGAAAGATCAAAGGGAAGAGAGGCAGAGACTGACCAAGAGAAATGATGCTGGATGGATTGAGACGATGGCATGGAGGAATATCATCAGCAGAGTTGATCCAGAACACCAAAGACCGAGATCTGTGGAGAGTCATGAATGCCTATGCCAGCTAGCAGGGCACTTGAAAATGATGATCGTAATATTTTACTAAAATAAACATCTTAATGTTTATATAGAGAAAGAGAGAGTATATGTGTGAGAGAGAGAGAGATGTATATGTTAAAGAAAGAGAGATGGTATGCACACGTACACACACACACACAGATGTGTGTGTGTGAGAGATGTGTGTGTGTGTGTGTGAGAGATGTGTGAGAGAGAGGTGTGTGTGAGAGAGATGTGTGTGAGAGAGAGAGAGAGAGAGATGTGTGTGTGTGTGTGATATGTGTGTGTGAGAGAGAGATGTGTGTGTGAGACAGAGAGAGATGTGTGTGTGTGAGAGAGAGAGAGGTGTATGTGAGAGAGATGTGTGTGTGAGAGAGAGAGATGTGTGTGTGATATGTGTGTGTGAGAGAGAGATGTGTGTGTGAGACAGAGAGAGATGTGTGTGTGTGAGAGAGAGAGAGATGTGTGTGAGAGAGATGTATGTGAGAGAGAGAGATGTGTGTGTGCAAGAGAGAGAGAGAGAGAGAGATGTGTGTGTGTGTGTGTGAGAGAGAGATGTGTGTGTGAGAGAGATGTGTATGTGTGAGATAGAGATGCATGTGTGTGTGAGAGAGAGAGATGTGTGTATGAGAGAGAGATGTGTGTGAGAGAGATGTGTGTGTGTGAGAGAGAGATGTGTGTGTGAGAGAGAGAGAGATGTGTGTGTGGTGTGAAAGAGAGAGAGATATGTGTGTGTGTGTGTGAGAGAGAGATGGATGTGTATGAGAAAGAGAGAGAGGTTGGAGACATAGAGGGAGAAAGATGGGAGAGACACAGAGAGCAATATATATGACAGAGAGAGAGATGGAGAGCGAGAATGAATTGGAATGTAGAAAGGGAGGTCTCAGATTGTAGACACCAGTACAACTTTAACTCATTCTATCTGAATTTGGTATTATTTTAACTTTCTGTCTGAAAAATACGCATTTAATACCCAACAGCTCCCTGCTGACCTCGGTTCTACAGGATGGGAACATTAACAACTATCAGATCTTAGCTCAGAAAGGAAAGTCTAGTGTGATCACCAGTTATCTGGCACGTAAGTTGTACACCTTGGTGTCATTTAAGTCAATAAATAAACACATGTGTACTGATTGGCTCTCATAGAAGTAGAAGAAATAAGTCAGACCCACCAGACAATATAAAAATTGAAAGCTGTAATTACAACAGTATTTCTGATATTTCTGATATTTAATTTAAGTCAAGGAATTCAGGTTAACCATGGAAATCTCAGGCTAACTATATTGCATCTTATGTTAGCTGGAAATTATAGTGTCATGTTTCAGTGACAATTTCATCATATTCTTCAGGTCAAGAAAATTCTACATGAGTGTTGTAAAAGTGAAGTGAAGTGAAGTGAAGTAAAGTAAAGAACCCTTGAGGCACACTGGGTAAATGGTGCTAACCCATATCTTTATAGAACAAAAGGCACTGAATGAGTGTTGTGGTCGGTATCATTACGGCTGCCTCAGTTTCCTGGGACATGTGCTGGTATTCACTTGAGGCTGGGTTGAGCATCATATATAGTTGTATAAATATTATTGAAACTGTTTAGTTAAAACTTGCAGATGGTGACTGAATATGACTGCATCTGTCCATGTATTATAGAAAGAATTCAATTGTTTAAGTATTTTTTTGTTTCTTAAATGGAGTAATCAGTTGTCTGATACTTATTGTGTAATATATTCTAACCTTTATTTTTTTTTTTAAAGACCGGTTGTCATTGTCATGATCTTTTTCAGTAAATCATTTATGGCATGCACGCAGTTTTCTTTACAGAAAGCTAATTTCAGAGCATTTCAGGAGTACACTTTTAGTGAAACTGTATGACCGTCTGTTTTTAACATGATGTGGTTATCAGACTCATCGCAGACACTCAAATGGATAAGAGCACGCTCTTAAAACTTCCAGTGTGTCGATTCAACCCCTACATCGATCAGTTGGACAAACATTTTGACTTCTCATCCTTTACTTGGGGACATAAATTACAATCATCTCAAGAAGTCAGAGTGGGTTCACCTGATGGCAAGGGACATTGATAATAGGGAAAGTTAATCCACACACAAACATCAGTCCAGTGCACTAGAAGTAGAAGCACGCATATAGATTA
This sequence comes from Cepaea nemoralis, assembly GCA_014155875.1. Taxonomy (NCBI): domain Eukaryota; kingdom Metazoa; phylum Mollusca; class Gastropoda; order Stylommatophora; family Helicidae; genus Cepaea; species Cepaea nemoralis. Next base: position 96,093 of record JACEFZ010020330.1, read on the forward strand.
TGCTTGAGTTCAGAAACGAGCCTGGAAAAAATAATAGACACTAATAGGTTCACTGATATTTTGTACCATGTTATATTTTATTTATTTGCAAGTTGACACACCCAAAAAAAACAAAAACAAAACATTAGTGCATTTGATATGTTTGATAAGAATAAATAACTAAAATATCAAATGCTAACATCTCTTAATGAGACATGAATTCAAGACTCAATTTTTGTTTTGAATGGTACAATAAATAATATCATTTTTAAACTGTTCAAGGTTTCTCTCTCTCTCTCTCTCTCTCTCTCTCTCTCTCTCTCTCTCTCTCTCTCTCTCTCTCTCTCTCTCTCTCTCTCTCTTTCTCTCTCTCTTTCTCTCTGCCTCCCTTCCTCTCCCTCTCTCTCTATCTCTCTCTGTTGTAACCTCATTGTAGCATAAGGCTTCAGGCATGACTCACTCTGAGCTGTCCCATCTTTTGTATTCTCATTCTGTCCTATCTGGTGCCAGCGTCTTTTCTTCATCTCTTGATTCAGTGATGCTTGTTTAGTTCTCTCCATGAGTTCTGTGTTGGTGATTCTGTCATACTATAGGCTCGAGTATTTCACATAAATTTGTATTTTTGAAGACAATTAACAGCAGAATATCTTGACAACCTACAATTGATCACATCTTCTCCTCTATGACCTATAGATCCAATACTGGAACAGATGAAGCAAAATGCTTTGAATAAAAGTTATTGTTTCCATTTGTTAACTTTCTATCTACTTGATATTAAATGACGGTGGGTTAACTCCACACACTGGCCCGCTGAACTTTAACGTTGGCATCTCATTCAAAAACCACTGGCAAACTACTGAACATTAGATTGTGTAGAAAAATCAGTCTGGGGTGATAGCAACATCCTGCAAAGGACACACAACATTTTTACAAATAAATAACATTTACCAGTAATTAAATTAGTCTGTCACTGGGTAGTTTACCGTATTTATTATGCACTGCAACATGGCTGAATTATATTGTCTCTGTCCTAGAAATGAAAGACCTGAATGCCACCTACAACCTTTACTTTGAGAACACACCATCAGGCGTGATGAAGAGAAGTGGAATGATTGTCTCCCTTCAAGGGAGGACAATTAAACAGCAACTAATGAAGGTAGAAGTAGTTCTGTATTTTGTGTCTGCTGTTTGAGACAAGTGATGGATGAGGGATGATCAGATCAATATTTATAATTCAAATGGAGATCAGCATGACCAAATAGATGAGTGCTCACTCTTAAACTTCTGGTGTGCTGATAGTGAGGTAGCGGGTTCAACCCCTACACAGGTCAGTTGGACTGAAATGTTGACTCCTCGTCCTTGACTTGGGGACATAAATTACAAGTACCTCAGAAGTCAGAGTGGGTTCGCCTGATGGTGAGGGGCACTGGTTATAGGGAAAGCTAACCCACCCACACACAAAATAAAAATCAGACCAGCATGGACTACCCTCAAGTTCAAAAGCGAGCAAACAAAAAATGTAAATAGTTCATATGACCTTGAAACGGGTTGTGATTACAGTTTTAATGTTAAGAGAGAAAGAATGCATGCTTGTATGTCCTGTTGTGTTTTATACATTTAATTTAGTTTCTTCCTCTTCTTCATTTCTCCTTTGATAAAAGTTGTGTCACAGTTAGTTGTGCACCTCAAAGGTTGTGTTTCCCACCTCACCTCACATTTGTGTAAGATTTACTTCCTCTAGACAGATTCCAGCGCAGGTAACATGCTCTATCTACCTGTCTGTAGGTTTTCATTTCTAACAATCTTGCCGGAACAATCATGTTGTAGCCTACTCTTTGTGATTTCCAATCGCCGTGGATTTTTTAACACGCACAACTTCAACATGTGACTTCTCATTTTTGGCCATTATCCATGGTGGCTAGGTTTCTTATCTCACTACCCAGAGATGATATGAGGGTCGGTCAGAAAGTAATGCACCATGTGTTATTTTTCTCAATGAATAATAAAGATAGAAACATGAAATTGTGTACCTTTCTAATATAGAATATCTCTACTGTTTGTATGAAATTACACCACATTTGGACAATTAGAACAGCTACAGTAATCCGTTAAAATTGCTTGTATGAACAATTTGCGCTACACACAGTGAATTGTAATAGAATTTCTGGTTGTAGAAAAAGAAGCTGGAGTGAACATTCACAAACATTTTTGTGCTGTGTATGGAAGTTGTGCAGAGAGTTCAAGCTTCAGAAATTGAAGAGACCGAACTGCATGCTCTTCCGTGTTCTGAACGTTCTGCTGTGGTTACCAGCCCAGACATGTTGAACCGTGCTGATGCCATTATTCGTGGTGACAGGCTCATAACAAGTCAACAAATGGCCTTGCAGCTGTCAGTCAGCAAGGAAGTGCCATAACAATTTTCAAAGCTCTCAAAGGTTTCATCAAGGTGGGTACCGCAAAGTCTCACAAATGAGCACATATTTAACAAGAAAACAATTTGTTCTGAAATGTTGGAGCATGTTGATGCTGAGGGAGAGAAGTTTTTACTTTAGGTGGTGAAACCTGAGCACATCATTTTGAGGCTGAAATAAAAATGTAGTCAATGGAGTGGCATCATCCACAGTCAGCAAAACGAAAGAAATTCAATACAACTCCATCAGCAGGACAGGTTATGATCACTGTATTTTAGGATACTGAAAGTGTGGTTCTTGTGGAAGTGATGCTAAGAGGTGTTTCAATCAATTCTGAAGCTTACTTCAAAATACTAACAAGACTCAATTTGTGGTTTCGCAGAGTTCAGACTAACAAGAATCCAGCAGAACTATTGCTCCAAGACAGCAATGCATGCCCCATATATATATATATATATATATATATATATATATATATATATATATATATATATATATATATATATATATATATATATATATATATATATATATATATATGTGAGTGGCATGTTTATCTGTAGACATATGGAGGTGGGTCTGTTAAATATTTGTTATCCTCATTTTCCACCTGTTCCAATTTCTGCAGTTTGGTATCTATGCCGATGGTCTTGAGTCACTCGTAGGAGAAGCAGAGGCCAATAATGAAGAGGTAGATGATGCCTTAACTATAGAACCAACAGCAGGAATGTCCTTCACATTTATGGATGTCCTCCTGACACAAGTTGAGTTCTTCCGGGGGATGTCTGGCCTCATGTCTGCTGCATGGAATGCCCCTTCAGAACTGACTTCGGCTTTACAGGTTTGTTGTGGGAGTTTTATTGTGGAATATGCTTACATTGATTATTTAACTAGAATTTGTGTCATTGTGGGAACCATTGTTGTACAATGGCTAGCATCTAGCATGCTTGTCAGCTCGGTCATCATGTGTTTGAATCCATCTCAAGATGGAAATTTATTTTTAAACACTGACCTGGGTTACCAGGTTGACCCGACCTAAGATGGGTGCCAGGACATTTTCTAATCAGTAAAAGTGGCCAGGTCTTAGTCAGATCTGGCTGAGCTACTGTATAACAATAGACGGTACTACCTGCTTTCTGTTAGTGCAGAATGTTGGGCGGCACTTCCGAAACCCAACTACGTGCTGACGGCTTTGGGCGGAGAAGCGCAATTGGGAGGGTACAAGCCTTACCCTAGTGCGAGGAGATTAAATGTTATGGCAGGACAGACCAGGCCTTAAGCCTTGGTTGGCAACTGGTTTAGGATCGAAAATTCCGACAGGCAGAAAGTTAGAGCATTGCTTTGCTGATCTGATCCGGCAGCTTCTGCAGCTTGTCTTGTTCCAGATGTATTGGTGTTACCTTTCATCTGGAGTAAACTATGCATGCCGAGAGAGTGATCAGGCTGCATAGGCAATACATGGTCTCTAAATTCAGCCCCAGTCTTTGTGCTATGGAGCATTATATCTCCATTTTACAAACTATTGCTTGTCAAGATGGCAAGGTGCCAATCAGTCAGAAGTGGCCATAAATATGTGATATTGACCACATCTCAAATTCAATGCTGATTGGGTTATAAAAATGTGGGCTTGCACCACATATCCAATACAACGGAAGCATGGAAAAGAGTGAAGTGATAAATTAGTGACCTATCTTCCCCCCCCCCCCCCCTCTCTCTCTCTCTCTCTCTCTCTCTCTCTCTCTCTCTCTCTCTCTCTCTCTCTCTCTCTCTCTCTCTCTCTCTCTCTCTCTCTCTCTCTCTCTCTCTCTCTCTCTCTCTCTCTCTCTCTCTCTCTCTCTCTGTGTGTGTGTGTGGCATCCTTCCCATGCTCTCTCCTTAGACTCTTATTCAACTTTGAAGTTGTGTGCAGTAAAATCAACATCCCTTAACTTGGAATAGAACCTAGACTATTTACAGGTAAGTTAGTGAACTAGTTTGGCTCTTGCAGGTCTTGTGCATAACCTTATCAGCATTGTAGAATGTATATATAGGATACATACTTGGAAAGGACTGGTTACATTCTTGTGCTGTATATGGATCTCAGGGGGAGTATGTATTCATTACCTTGAGAGGTTACTGTAGTGTGAATACACACTCACCCTCTGACAGAACGGAGTCTCATTGGTGAAGTGATTAAGCCACCCACCTCATGCTTTGAAGGTTGTGGGTTCCATTCCAGACTCCTTCATTTGGTTCACGAGTAAACTTTTCTAGCAGACTTCTGAGGGTCATTGCTGGAGCTACGGTGTTCCTGCTTTGTTCAACGTTTTGGCAGGCTGCCCTTCTGAAAGAGATCAAGTCACATTGGTGAAAACCTGGTGCAATGATGCCTGTCCTGTCTCGCCCGGGACAGCATAGATTCAGTTATAGTTAGTTATATGATTATTTTGTACAGCTGAAACTGTGATAATAATTTGGCTTCATAATCAGCAACAACGGAGACTTTTGAAAAGAATTCAGATGTAGACTTGCCATGGCAGTGCACAATTTGAACAGTTGTAAGAATGTTTGAGCAATACATTTAAATACAATTGTTAAGAACATCAATCTTTCCTGTAACAACATACAGATGTGAGTCATAGACTATTTTGCAGTCACTAGAGAAGAAAATTATTGGGGCTTCTGAACTTAAATGTTACAGAAAAGTTCTTAGACTATCATGCACCAATGTTATGTTAGTTGCACATCCTTTACAGGACATTGCAGTCAACCCAGCATTATTTTGTTGTTTGTGATTTCTCGGTAAGTTTACGTTCAGTAGTTTGCCATTGCTTTCAGAACAACCGACACCCATATCTTTTCATAAAAAACCAACGCAAGGCAGTCTGCTGCCAAATTGCTCGGCGCTGTGTTTTGAATGTGGGGTTACAAACTGCGCCCATAACCCTTTCGCCTCAGAGCCGGCTCCATGCACCAAGAGGGAAGAAAAATGCTGACATTCTACAAGATCTGAGCATCAAAGAAAACTCACTCACAAACATCATCAGAAACTGAAATTTTTGGCCATATTAAACATCACAGGGGCCTGGAAAGAACAAGGACATGCTTCCGTGGAGAAGAGGTGGAGGTCAACTGGCACGAAGATGGACACAAGACATTACAGACAGCTTGAGGGTGCATGAGGCAGAAGAGACATTCTGCACAGACATTCTGCACAGATCCTCTACTTGATGATGATAGCAGATCAAGTAATTGTAAATAAAGTAAAGTGTAATTGTAAATACCACATTGTCTTGGACTTGAGTACACTGTCCTGAAGCTACTATAGAGCAATATATCAGTCTGAGTACTATGTATTACTGAGAAGGCACTGTAGGAAATATGAAATGTTGCAGATGTTTAGTGTTTTTAAGGTTTCTGTTACTATACCATCGCATTTCTTGCCACAATCAGGGGAACCTACTCCTCCAGGATCACTCTCAGAGAATTCATTTGTCCAATGGCTTGATATTGGACACAAAAGTGTCAGGTGTGCTTTCTTTGGACCTGTCTGGATACATCAGCATTAGTTTGTGGAACAGGAACTGTGAGGCTCTCATACGAAACAGGTATAAAGGCATGAAGTGTTGCTTTATTTTGTATTTTACCCTACTACTTATGTGATCATTATTGTTGCTAGTGTCATCATGAAGAATATTCAATGTTATTGTGAAACTACCATGCTGAGTTGTCTACTCAATGTGAAATGATGGATTCGAGCACTGGTGATGTTTTGGTTCCATTCCAACATCATGAAGCAGATCCGTTGTAGAATGTCCCTCTCATCACATGCACCAAAAAGTCTCTTGTTCCTCCACCAGTTCTCTTGCCTCTTGTCCAAGGTGTCTACAGTGTCATGTGTCCATCTTCATGCTGGCAGACCTGTGCTTCTTCTGCCAGGAATCATGCCCTTCATCGCTGTTCTTCTCAAGACACTTTAATATTGCCAATATATTCAGGTCTTGTAGAATTTAAGTATTTTTCTTCTTCTTGGGCCATGATATTCTAAAAATGTTTCTGTAACATTTAAGATTCAATACCAGTAGACCAGAAACTCTCATTCTGAGCATTTTCATGAATCCCCACATGGAGTGTGCAAGGTGTGGATGCTGCCTCTTTCACACCATCTTAAGAGGTTCTTTATATTTAGTGTAGCTGAGGCACATTTACATCTATTTTTAATATAATCAACCTGGTATTTGAAGGAGAGACTACAATTAAATGTAACAAAGTCTTTGTTATTATTACAAGTATATTTCACAATTATGTCCATTTACTATATATATATATTAGAGAATCTGGCATATTGAGTTGTTAAGGAAATGACAAGTGTTACCGTTTTATTGTTAATAAATAGGCTGGATTTTCTACCATGAAACAGTCACAGATCTTTCATAGCTCACTTCCATTTATAATTTTCATCCACTAATAATGAGGGAATTAATCCGACCCATTCACAATAGCTGGTGTCATCCCTTTGTGGTTATATGTGTTTAAACAGTATCTGTGTGTTTTGTCCCTTGACCTTACTTTTGTCCACGAACATGATCTTTCTCTGCTAACAAATCCTCTACCAACATCTTTGATCTTCTGAAGACCATGAGGAAGTTGGTTTTGTTGATAAAACCTTCCAAAACATTGGTCAGTAAATAAAGTGTTTGGTGAGAATTTACTTTTTACGTACCATGTCACTCCTCTTTTACATTGGATATCAAGACAATTGAATTCACACATTCACCTAATAGATCTTAGAGACTGTTACCTGCAACTTTAGAGCACTAAAGCAAAATCCAGTGTAAATCCTACAAGACTATCTGGAATTTGCCAGATTTATGATGGAAATCTGTCCACTGGAGTAACATTCCAAGACAAATTGTGGGGAACTGGTGAAGACTTCTTATATGCCATCCATGCCAGAATAGATGTATGGCAATTATGGGTTTAAGAAACAGAAGAAAATGAAGGAGGTAGAGGAGGAGGAGAAGATGAAGGAGGAGAAAGAAAGAGGAGGCAGAATCATCATAATTTGCTATATCACTAAATCAAAATGCACAAAAACATATATATTATATAGATGGATGGACAGATGGAAGGGCAGACGGACAGCCGGCCAGCCAGCCGATTGATCATTGGATGGATGGAGAGAGAGAGAATCCAATTGTGTGTTTTCTTTGCACTTATTAACATTTAAATGTGTTTTCCTATTGATATGTTTTTTGGCTCATTTCTCATTGTCATTCCTTCAGTGGAGCCTTTTATTTAGAAGGCTCACTCCGAGTGGACTCTGAAGAATTGGATGTTGGACTTGTTTTCACCGGCGAAGGGGAAAACAACATTGATTACACTTCCAATGCAGACTTTGCTAGCATGCCACTCAAGTTGTGTATGCAAATGAAGAGACCAGATTTTGAGTTCATGTAAGATTTATGTTGTTGAAAAACAAACTATTTCACACTAAACACCTCCTACATCATTGATTGGGTCGCACATTTTGGAAACCGGTCAGTGATTGATAGGGGCAATGCATTTTGTGTGTTGTTTAACACACAAAATAGTCAATATTAAAGGTGGCAGAAACGATCACCATTAATCTGCATAAGCCAGTTTTGTGCAAACAGAAAGACATGATAGTCAGTTTAAAATTACCATGGTAGACAATTGAAATTACTACGGGAATATGTAGCTTGAAGGATTTATCTAATTACTGTAGTTTATATTGTGTGATTTCTGCAGTATGTACCTGGCGAGATGCAGCAAAATATGCCAGGCAATAAATTATACAATCTATTGTTTGTGTATTTGTTATTCAAAGTATTTATAGCCATTTTTGACACATACACGCATACACACTCATATACATACACTCTTAAACAGTGGCGAAGTGGTCAAGCCGTTTGACTCGTGATCCGAAGGTTGTGGGTTCGATTCCGAGCCGCGCCCTTCAGTTTACGAGTTAAATATTTCGGAGACTCCTGTGGGTCGTCGCTAAAAGCTACGGAGTTCGTGCTTTGTGCGACGCTTTCCGCGCTGCGGAAAGAGACCGAGCCATATGGGATAAAACCCGGTGCAATGAAGTCGACCCTGTCGACTTTTAAGCGACTTTTTTCTGTGTGTGTAAAACAGAAGGACTAAACTGATATGATAGAATCACTGATGTGGAGTTTAGGGCCAGGGAATCAAGAAGTGAGGAAAAGACACTGTTACTAGATAGGATACACATTGTGAAAACCTTACAACAGTGTCAATATCTTCAGAAATGTACAGGGCACACGAAATAGAGGAAGCCCTGACAACACACAGAGAAGAGAGGTCAGCATGGCCGAATGGATAAGAGTGTTTGCTTTTAAACCTCTGGTATGCTGATGCTGAGTTAGCGGGTTCAACTCCTACACCGGTCAGTTGGGCAAAAATGTTGATTTCTCGTCCTAGACTTGGGGACGTAAATTACAAGTACCTCTGAAGTCAGAGTGGGTTGATCTGATGGCAAGAAACACTGGTAATAGAGAAAAGCTAATCCACACGCAAAAATCAGTCCAGTGCACTAGAAGTGGTAGCACATGTATGGACTACGCTTGAGTTCAAAGCGAGCAACGCAGAAACAAAAAACAAGATAGGCCGACAGAGAAGGATAATATGGCGAGCACATGGAGCTGCAGGAGGTAGTAAAGGACAGGATGGCTTGATCTGAGTTAGTTGCGGACCTATGGGGAATAAAGTACAGAAGTAGAAGTCTTCCATTGTGTTGGTTGAGGACCTATGCTCCAATGGGTAATAAAGTACAGAAGAAGGAGTCTTCCATTAGTGCTTCAGGCTCCTGCCTTAGATTATATATGGAGGTTATCACCACTGCACAAACTCTGTAGCACAGGGCGCATATCTAAATGTATCTATAACAAAATCACACATGCTATAAGTGCTCTTGTGTGAGAGTAGGTTTGAGATTTAGTCTAAGCAGGAAATTATTTGACCTGATGATTTTCAGTCTCCTAGGGATTTGTAAACTACATATGCTTCATGCCCACAGGGGACTTCTGTTGTTGTCTCCCTTGTCCAAGAAGATAGGACATCTGATCCACTTTCCGTGGATCCGGGATGGGTTGGGAGAGGGGTGTTAGCATAACATCCTCATGTTCTTTACTATTAGAAAATAATCCCTGACAATTGGACTTTATACTCCTCAGGTAAGAGATGGATGTTGGACCTCTTAAGTTACTTTTCCTACTCATGCATGCACACAACGTACACAATTTTACAAATAATGGTTTAAAAGCATTTAAACACGCTTCATTGCACTGGGTTTTACCTATATGGCTTAGTCTCTATATTTTTTTTTTGCATCTCCCTTACAGGACTTGCAGTCATCATCAGCATTTTTAAGCTGCTGTTAATGTACTAGGCAAGATTATGCTCAGTAGTTTGCCATTGCTTTCTGAGCGACCAGCTCACGAACCCCGTAAGTTACCAATGTGGCGAGAACCGTTACCAATTCTTGTGCAGGTTACATTATTCGCGAAAATATACAGGATTAAGGAAAAATATGTTAACGTCTTGGCCAGGGAGATCCGCTCTACCTGCGGAACAGTAAACTGCTAACTGAGAGCATTGCACAAAGCTTCAGTGATGACCCCTAGGGTCTCCAGAGAAATTGCACTTGTGATCTGAAATGATGCTATCTGATCCATAACAGCATCCACAATCTTGAGAGCACAAGGCAGATTGCTTGGGCACGTCATCATGGACACTTCCATTTTATATACAAATACAACAGACTTGTGTATATAGAAAGAAACAGAGAATACTGAAGTGTTCTACTTCCATGGGCTCTGTCAGCAATAGCTAGTAAACTTACCAAGCGTTCTCAGCGCACATGGTACACTTATTGTTGTTAATCAGATATGACTGAGCTACCGTATGAAAGTAGACGGTACTGCCTGCTTTCTGTTAGCGCTGAATGTTGGACGGCACTCACCAAACCCAACACACCACATTGTGCCAATGGCTTTGGACAGAGGAGCATAATTGGGGGGTACAAGCCTTACCCTAGTGTGAGGAAATGCAACCTTTAATGTCATGGCAGGACAGGCTAGGCCCTATACCTCGGTTTGCAGCTGGTCTAGGATTGAAGATCCGACAGGTGGACAGTTAGAGCATTGCTTTACTGATCTAGCACCTTCTGCAGCTTGTCTAGTTCCTTACATATTGGTATTACCTTTCCTCTGGAGTAAACTAGACAGGCCGAGAGAGGCATCATGCTGCATGGGCAACACATGGTCTCTAAATTCAGCCCTGGCTTTGTGCTATGGGGAGGTATCTCTCCATTTTACAAACTATCCTATGGCAAGGTGCCAGTCAGTACACTTATTATTATTTAAAAGATTTAGTTGCATGTCCTTCACAGGACGTATCAGTCAACCCAAGCATTTTTTGCTGTTCGTGATTCCTGGGCAAGTTTTACGTTCAGTAGTTTGCCATTGCTTTCTGAACTATTATTATTATTATTCAGTATTAAAACCTGCCATTGTTGTATTTTTTTGTCCACAGTCACAAAGTTGAGAAATATGAAGAGCTAGTCAAAGGCAGAAAATACAGATCTCATAGACAGGTCAAGAGTAGAATGACAGGAGAGGAGTACCTCTTGAACAAAGCCAATTCAGATGAATGTCGAGTCATGCTAAAAGAGGACCAATGAAGTAGGCACAAACGTCAGCTTGACCTTCTTGTTTTAAGATGGTAAGTGAGGTCAAGTAAAAGGTCCTGTCCCATGCCTTGATGTTATAGAGTATATGCTGGAAGTCCCATACTTGTATATACCAGTCAGCACTCATTGGGTGATCTGGTCAATAGCATATCAGTGGCCTTTACTTTCCACAACATTTCCTAATACTTGTATCCATGTTAGGCTGGGTCAACCTGGGAGCGGGAGCCGCAGTCTTGTAGAAGCTAGACACTCGCCTGCCTGTCCAGTGGTCATGAGTTTGACCTACATCGGGGCTGATTCAGATTGTCTAAACTAACCTAGGCTCCCAGGCTCACCCAGCCTAAAATGGGTCCCAAGAAATGTCTTGGGCAGTAAAGATGGCCGGTGTGATACTGACCACATGACCCACCCAGTGCCGAGGGGTCTAGCATCATATGCTCATTTGCGTCTTAAAGTATGTTAAAGGGTCCTTTAGTTTTTTACTATAACTTGGAAACACCTGTCAGTGTTCTAAACATCTCCTCGTCTTGAGAGGTATTCAAACACATGGCCTCTAAGCCAATAGACAGGCATACTACTCACTGCACTACCATGGCTGTCTTTGAGATGATAAACAAACAGTAGAGGATCTGTTTACACACCCATATTGGGTATATGGTGGTGGCTCCATATTTGTATAGCCCCGTCAGCACTGGATAAGCCATGTTCGGTTACCGTCCGTTAACAATGTGAAAATTACATATGTGTATATGTCTCCAACCTTAACACACTGATGTTGTTTTCTGATAGCAGTGTAGCCACTTTCTTTCTGTTATTGTCTTCCTTTGTGAGACTTAACTATGCACAGTGTTCTTGTATATATCCATTGGATTGCTTTGATTATTGGTACAATTGTACATGATAAACTCTGTGGCAAAGGGGTTGCAAATGCAATCCGTAATCCCGCATACCACGTTTGAAACACAGCTTCAGGTGATTTGGAAGCAGGCCACCTTGCATTGATTTCCATACAATGGTATGAGTGCTGGTTGCTCAGAAAGTAATGGCAAACAATAAACTTGCCAAAATATCAGTCAAAACATGCTGGGGTTGACTGCAACATCCTGTAAAGGATATGCAGATAAATTTGTTGACCAGATAAACAAGGTATGGCTCTAAACAAATTCCCCCCCCCCCCCCCCACACACACACACACACTCACACACACTCATACACACTCACTCACTCACATACGCTAACACACACACACTCACACACACACACACACAGAGTTTATTCTGATAAGTGTTTCAATAAAATGAAGAAAGTTGGGGCTTTTTAAGCTGACAGAAAAGTTCTTACAATATCATGGACCAAGAAGAAGAAAAATATTGACATTCTACAATATCTGAACATCAAAGAAAACTGACTCATAAACATCGTCATGTCTCCGAAACTGACTTACTGTGGTCATGTTAAATATCATGGTGGCTTGGAGAGAACAGTGATGGAAGGCATGGTTCCTGGAAGAAGTGGCAGGGGGTTGACCAGCACGAAGATGGACACAGGACATGGCAGACACATTGGTCATGAGAATTTTTTGAGGCGGGGGAAATGACCAGCGATCCAGACACTTTTTAGCTGGGAGCCATGATGACAGTGACGTTTTATACAGGACCTGCTATATTTTTATGATGTTTCAATAAATGATATGTAATCTTTCTGTGCTACAGAAATTAAAACTGAATCTTTCCTTTTGTTTCCAGCACAATCAGAGACTGCAGCCGAATGTCACAACATTTATATACTCACAAAAGTTCTTAACAAGCACCTTGACAAATATGTTTGATTATTTTGTTATTTATCTTTAGCAAGAAAGAAAATTGGTGACATTGTTATAAGGATGTTTGCTATGTTTTTCTTTCCCCATGACAGTTGCAAACTGTTTTCCAAATTTAGTAACATTATTGTTTTTTAAAATATTGTCTGTCTTACCTCAATTTTAAAAGATCTGTCTTGATAGTTAGTTTTTCTTTCTCATTTAAATACAATTAATGTGCATGTTTATCAGTTCTCAGGTCACCATTTATTTCTATTTCATCCTAATGTTTTCAACAGCATCATCATGTGCCATGTCAGTAAGCACGGGTGGTCATTCGCTGTCTCACATAGTCTTGGAGACCTTAACCATCAACTATTCATCATGTGCTACCAAGCTCAATCCACCACTAGCTCCCATGGTTTCATTTTACCTTGGTTGAGGGGTTGAGTTGGTACACCACTTTGTCCAAGGGTGTCCTGTGGGCAATGTCTGTCCAATTTTCGTTTCAATTATGTATAGTTTATGCGATATCTGTCAGTATACAAATATGAAATTCAAGAAAGAAATGGATAGCCCACCTCCCTAATAGTTTCTTCTTCTTCTGCTGCCCTTATCCCCCATTTGGGGCATAGACCCTCAACCAAATCAGGCCAAGCCATCCTATTGTTTGTTATCTCCTTCAGCTGCCTCCATGTCTCCCACATGTTATTTATCTCTATAATTCTTTTCTCCCTGTGTTTCTAGGTCTCCCGCTGTTGTGTTTGCTTTGTAGGTTCCAGACAAGAGAGTTTATAGTCAAACTGACTTCAGGTTTTCATTTATTATTTTTTCTTTAATGTAAAGTGCATTATTCTTCACAGAAACTATTATATTTGAATGTTTTCATGGTGTTTCATTTCTTGTAAATTGCTTTACAGTTAGGATATTGTAGTGTGTGCTTTGGAAAGTTGTTGTCAGATTGTACATATGTTGTACTTTTTTCATTACTTATGCAAATTGTTAACAGCATATAAATATGTCAACATTTGGTTAATCACCTTAATTATAACCAAGACTATTTATTTAACCCTATAAATACAGAAAGGTAATTAAACCAGCGTATGCAGTTTTAAAGAAGTGCGGAAGCCAATTAAATCAGAGTATTATACCAGGCTGATCTTGTTGCTTATTATGGTAACAGTTTCTTAGTAATATGTATTTTCATAAACACTAAAGTCTGAAGAGTTAAAACACATGCAATTTGACTTTTAATAAGATTGACTTTGAAGCAGAGGAAAGTACAATAAAATTTTTTTAGCTTTCTGTTGTCAATAGACGCATAAATATCATTTTCTTACAACTATCTGTCCAATTTCCTTTCCCAATATGTATGGTTTATGGGGTATGTGTCAGTATACAAATGTAATATTTAAGAAAGAAAAATGCATAGTGAAAGTAAAAAAGACTGCCCAGCTATCTGGCTTGTTTACTGCAGCTCTCATACTGTCAATTAGGTTGAAGAAAGACAGATCAACCAGTCGGCGATGTTCTTTCCCAACCGCAGCCCACTGGATGAGTTACCGCTTTGAAAATGTCAGATTCGTATGAAAAACCAGCTACTTTTTGTAGTTTATGATGTTGAATGGGTATGAATTGTAACAGTGGAGATGAAATTCATGGAAGAAGATTTATATGACAAGAAGAGACACGCTCAGAATCAATGACTTTGGCAAGCAAGTGGTTACAATATAAGCAATGATTTTATTAAAACAATAAACAATGAGTCTGATGGCTTGGTCATGTAAGAAGGCGTTCTCCAAACTGCAACACTGACATTTAAATGTTGTGGAAACAGAGCAAGAGGCAGTCCTCACAGTCGTTGCATTAGCAGAATAACACGGGCAACAAACACCATCTGGCCAGCACACCCTACAGGCTTTGTCCAGAAAGCTCTTCCTAACCTGATGCTGAATGGCACAGAAAGGACAGCAGGAGAAAGAAAACAGATGAAGAGACTACTAGACATCTTTTAAAAAATCAGATGTTAAGCACAAGATGCCATAAACGTTGAATATAAATAATAGTATGTAGTTTTTAATAGAAAGTTATAGCAGAATATTAACAGAGTTAGGAAAAATAGATTATTCAGTAAAATATCTTATGTCAGTGCCAGGGAGCTACTGACAGTTACTTTTGACATAGATGTCTTTTGAATGTCAGGGAGCGAATGACGAATGTTACATGTCAGAATACCCATTTATAGGTCCTGATAGCTAATCTTTCTCTCTGATTGAGTGGCAAACTTTCTAGGGGTATCATCTCCATTCAGTCATCCCCTGGCTGCTTGTTTTTGTTAAACTCTTCTTTTTGCCGATCCTCAACTTCACACTTCTTTTCAAAACGCAACAAAAGTGCGAATTTCTTCGATTTATTCCTGACTCTAATCATTGTCGACTCCACATTTGAGCACAGAAATACATGACACTAGATTACAATCTAAACCCTATCTACACGAGTAATAACATGGTAGGTGCATTCTGTGGCCATCACCATCTTCTACCTCGTGGTGTGTCCGGTCACGCTAACGCCCACGACTCGAATGAATCTGAATGCCCTTGTCACCTTCGCGATCATGTGTGTTCGCTCCGGTGACAATCCATGATTGTCACGTCCTTCTGGGTGATGTTTTGTCACTATGCCATGAACTACAATTTGATCCATGGCAGTCAGGTTAATAAAAGGGGCGTTCATTTGAAATCCGTTCGTGCTGCACCGCGCGTAATTGCATACGTTGAACATGATCATGTCATAGTCATGTGATAAGTACTGACCAATGAACAAAAGAGCACATGCTTATCGTCCCATGATGCATAGGTTCTGTTACTGACCGTTGAGAAAATGGCCGGGTTAATCCAAACTCTGTCCAAAGAGCGGTGATTCAGTTTCTTTCATTTGAAGGATGTCGACCAGTGGGCATTCATTGTGTCAAAGACAATAGTGACAGACTGGGCACAAATGTTTCAGAAAGGACATCAGTTCACAACAGATCTTTGACGGCCGTGTCAAGCGCATATTGTTGCAACAGAAAAAACCATCGCCAAAATTGGTGTAGCAGTACAGATGAACCGTTGTTGAAGCATACGTTCGCTAGCGAAAGAATTTGATGTGTCAATTGGGACAATTCAAAAGGTCGTTCATAAGAAACTGCAATATCGGATGGTGTGTTCACACGGATGTTGACCGACCACCAAAACAGGAACGCATGGGATGGTGTTTGAACCACTTGCTGCGTTACAGAGTGCAGGGTGATGCATTTCTCTTCCACATAGTGGCAGGTGATGAATCATAGTGTCACCACTTTGAGCTGAGCAGCAAAAGAGAGAGCATGCAATGGAAGCATGCTGGATCACCAAAAGCCAAAAAATTCAAGTTACAGGTTTCTGCTGGTAAGGTTATGCTGAGCGCATTTTTTGACCATGAAGGGCTATTGTTGGCCGACTTTAGAGAACCTGGTGTCAACATCAACTCTACCCACTACTTGCAAACACTAGACAAGCTGCAAAAAGCCATCAAGAATAAACAACCTGGCCTGCTTTCTCGCGGTGTGATTTTGTTGCACAATAATGCTCGTCCGCATGTTGCAAAGATTGTGCAGGAAGCATTAGCTTGGAAGAAGTGGGTAATTCTGCAACATCCAGCCAATAGTCCTGATTTGTCACCATGTGATGTTCATTTGATCGGACCTCTTAAAAAAGCTCTCAAGGGGCAACAATTTCACACAGATGCAGACGTAATGAACGCCATAAACACTTGGTTCAGTGAGCAACCAAAATCCTTTTTTGCGGACGGCATTCGCCGCCTACCTAAGCAATGGGATGCTTGCCTGAATGTCTACAGTGACTTCTTCTGACCAACCCATGGTGCATAATTCATTCAAAATGAATGCATTGTTTAATTCCACCACACCTGTTAATGTTCTTTCATGCTTTTGTAATAAAGCCATTGGAATGGGTTTTAAATGAACGTCCCTAATAGTTCAAAATCTGCTGGGGATTGTTTTTTTTTTTTAAATTTGCCAGTCCACACAAAAGTCCAGTTTTGTGACTGTTCGTAAACTTATTCTCCTGAAAATAATGTGGTAGGTTCTCCTTCCTTCCACATTAAAGTGATACGGGAACAAATAAACAGACTAGTCTAGAATTCAATTAATCAATCAATCACGTGCCATGCCGGAAAGCGTGGGCGGTCATGACTCGCCATTTCACTCGATCACCAGAGTCGTGGATCAGCTCAGTGTTCCTGTCTCGTCCATGCCATGTGGCCAAGCCATCCAGGTATTTTCCTCTCGGCCTTCCTCTTGGTCTGTTCCCCTCGATCTTGCCAGTTGTCAATAAGTTCTCCAATCCATTTCTTCTCATAACATGTCCAAAAAATTTTGACTGTCTTCGTCTAATTTCTCTAATCAGTCTACGATTTTCATTTGTCTCCTGTAGTACTTGGTCATTGGTTTTTCTATCTGTCCAGGTACTCTTTGCATTTTCCTCAGAAACCACATTTCTGTAGCCATCAAATGTTTTTCAGCTTGACTGCACATTGTCTAAGTTTCACATCCATACAAAAGAACAGGCTCTATGTTCCCCCTCAACACTCTTTTTCTCGTTTCAATTGACATCTTTTTATTGGTCAGAATGTTTTTCATCTTGCTAAAGGCTACATTTGCCATGGCGATTCTTGTTCTAATCTCTTCAAGGCATATCCCATCAGATGTTATGACTGTTCCGAGATAATTGTACCGATTCACTTGTTGAAGAATATTCCCATTTACTTGTATATTACATTGTGGTACTTCGTTCTTCCTAGTGACGACCATTACAGTCATCATAATCATCTCGTAACATTCAATAACATATGGAGGGACATTGTGAAACTAAACCTCAAGACACTGAACAAAGAAGGGTGGAGCCTTTTGGGGATTGAACAATTTGGAAACAGATTACATCTACAGCTAAATACATTGAAATCTTATGAAGTTGTAATAGAAGATTCTAAAGCTCTCTAACATGGCCGAATTTATCATATTTTATTGCTTTAACCTGGCTGTAACTATCAAGTTTAATTTCCAGTCACCTCTGTCTTTAATTTTCTTCCCTGTTAACATATATCATTGAAGTGCATTTCTTGGCTGTTGGTGATCATTGTCAGATTCATTAGCCAGCACCATGACCCAAATATTTAGTTTTCTTATTTTCTCTTGCATGATGAGTGAAAATCACATTATTATTTTAAATGTGGTGAAATTGTAAAACTGTAAAGACACTGAAAAACTTGTGTTTGCTGGTTTGTTTGTTTATCATTGTGATGAAGGTGGTTTACGAGAAAATAGCAATCACCTTTTGTTTCCATCAGGTGTGGTCTATGATGTCTCTGTTAAATTAAATTGAACTGTTTCATCTGTATCCAACACCTGTGCCTTGTTAAGAGAAGCCTTATGTTTAATAAATATGTTCAATTGGATCTATCATGTTTTTTAATTTTAATTCTTGTTACTTCATTTTCTATTGTGTCATCTATCGTTTAAATATGCATGCTTGCTTCTTGTCACTGTAGTCAAAATCTTTCATCATCAACATCATGTGCCATGCCGGTAAGCCTGGGAGGTCATGCTTCGCTATCTCACACGATCATCAGAGTCGTGGATCAGCTCTATGTTCTTGTCTCAACCGTACCACTTAGCCAAGCCATCTAGGTATTTACTTCTGTGCCTCCCCGTTGTCTTTTCCCTTCAAACTTACCAGTGGACACCAAGTTCTCCAGTTTATTTCTTCTCATAACAAACCCAAAAAATGTTGACTGTCAACATTTAATTTCTCTTCTTCAGCATGGCTAATTGAAAGAGGAAGACAAAGACATGGATGCCTGGATGGCTTTGTCAGACGGTGTCATCAGTACAGAAACACAAACTGGTACAAGACTCTTGCAGTCGTGTGACATGGTAAACCATGATCATCCATGCTTATGGGCATGACACATGATGATGATGTTAAAATCTACTGTTATTTTTGAAAATCTCTTCATGTATTTTGATCAAAACATCATCATCATCAAGTGCCCTGCCAACTGGTGTTGGCGTTCATGTCTCTCTACAGATCTCGGTCCTTGGCATTCAACCCTGCTGATGATATTCCTCCATGCCACTGTCTCGTTCCCCCAGCATCATTTCTCTTGGTCTGCCTCTCTTCCCCTTGATCTTTCCAGTTGTGACAATGGTCTCCAATGCCTCTCTTCTCATCACATGCCCAAAGAAACATACCTTGTTTTAAACTACGCCACGTTAGTTAATACAAATTGTTCCAGAGAAACGAGGTTAAGAGTAATCTTCATATTTTTTTTTTTTTTTCGCTCGCTCGCTTTGAACTCAAGCGTAGTCCATACACACTACTTCTAGTAGTGCTGGACTGAATTTGGCGTGTGGATTAGCTTTACCTATTTCCAGTGTCCCTCTCCATCAGGTGAACCCACTTCAACTTCTGAGGTACTTGTAATTTACGTCCCCAAGTCACGGACGAGAAGTCAACATTTTAGTCCAACTGTCCGGTGTAAGTGATGAACCCTTACCTCAGCATCAGCACATTGGAGGAGAACACATGTTCTTATCAATTCGGCAATGCTGACCTCTTTATCTTCATATTATTGAAAGACAAAGCAATGGCTTTATATATATTGTGAGATTGACCTGCCTGTCCAATAAGATTCAAGAAATAGTTGATTATACCTCATAAAGGAAAATCAGCATCAACAAATACTTTATTATACCTCAGAAAGAAAATCAATATCAACAAACAGTTTATTATACAACATTAAAGAAGTCAGCATTAATAAGCAGTTGATTATACCTGATGATGGAATGCAGAGATGTTGAAGCACCAGGATCAAGTACCATTCAAATGAAGACCTATCCTCACCTCCTAGAAAAGCATCTTGGAGACAGTCACTGACTAACCAACACTGAAATTAAGCATGGTCTTCACTGTGATGAAGATTCTCAAGGAACATAAATTTTGCATGTTGCAAGATTATCCATGATACTGGTAGTAATTCTGTACCCACATTTTACATTCCCTGTGTGGAAAGCTCATGAGTATGTTCGGAATGTTTACTGTTTGCCTGCCAGAATATCACCAGAATCCCATTGCAAAAGTTCATAAAAAGTCAACAATTCAATGCTTTGAGATTATTAACTATAGCAACCATACCTTGTGACAGTGCATCATATACAACACATACACTCAAGGTGAGAGGTAGACAGTGTTGGAGATCCAATGCAGCCAACCTTCATTGTGAGACAACACCTGATTGCTTGGTTGATATACACGTCAGACCACAGTTCTAGCCATAACTACAGCAACAACAATACCTCACAATTCTTCTTCTTCTTTTGTCCTTTGTGCTCCACTAGAACATAGGCCCTCAACCAACCAATGATAACCCACCCTATTCTATGTCATCTGCATCTCTCTCCATGTTCTCCCCATATAGTTCATCTCTCTCTCTATCTTCTCAGTGTGGTTTAGGTCTCCCACTATTTCGTTTTTCTTGTGGGTTCTAGACAAGGGAGTGTCTGGTTATACAATCCTCAGATTTCCTCAATGTCAGTCCCATCCAGCAGCAGCGTCTTTTCCTCACCTCTTCATTCACTGGAATGTGTTTAGTTCTCTCAATGAGCTCTACATTGGTGATTCCATTTTATTCCCACTATTCTGCGCAGGTACTAGTTATTGAATGTTTGTAGTTTATTTGTAATTCTTTTAGTTATTTTCCATGTTTCTGGTCCATTCAATAAAAATTCTAAGTTTGTTACTAAGTTTAACTTCCTTTGACTTCCACAAATTTCATAGTGCTATGAAAGCTCCTCTTGCCTTGTGTCTTCTTATCCTAATAGTTCTATCTGTTCCTTCTCCCCCCTCTCCATCCCTGTCCACGCTGCTACCCAAATAGGTGTACGATTTCACCCCCTGAAGTGAGGTTTCACCAAGGGAGATCAGATTGTTGTTAGCTTGGTTTAATCTCACTATCCGTCTTTCCCTTTGCATTTTTAGACCTAATTGTAGTGGCCTCTCATCATGACTCAAAAATTATTACAATTTCTGATAAGTCCACTTGGTTGATTATATTTCCCTACTAATGTCCGTGTGGTGCTGTAAAGGTCACTGAGATTTCCTTTTCTTGCTGCATCTTCTGCCTCTCTTGCTAGGGCATGTAAATAGTTTCTTCAATCTGCCCTTATGCACTTCTTAACTTCTTTGTTAGCTTCAGTGAATTTTTTTGGACTTCTGACTTTAGCAGTTCTGGTTTTGTTATTAAAAATTGAATCTGCTTTTCTAAATTGTTCCTGTCATTTTGATTTTTGTGTTTTCGCTTGAAGTTTTCCGACATTATCCATGCTTTGGTTCTGTTGCCTTTTTCCGAGGCCTTCCATACATGGATTACTCCAAATGCATTTTACGTGTTGCCAACATTCTCCTGTGCTCACTTCATCCATTTACTGTTGTAAAACCTGGTACTTATTAGAGACTGTGACCATACATTGTTTTTAGTTTCTTGGTTTCTGAGATTGATTGATTGATTGATTTAGGAACCGACATCACAGCATTCGGGGCATTCCCATAAGCGCTCCGTCCCCATCCTCAGCAGCTAGTGAAGAGTTCCAACACTAATAGTACCAGTAGCAATCTGATTATATGTTTGTCTCGCCTTTCCTCTGAGCGTCGATCGTCGGCCAGATCCTCTTGTCACCCCTCGCTGTCCCGAGGGTTTCTGAGAGATCCTACTTTATATTGAGTGCCATGTTTATAAGAGGTTACGTATGTCTTGAGTTTCAACTTAATTTACTTATCAGCAAGTGGTCGTCTGTATTTACGCCTGCACTTCTAAAAACATTTACATCATGTAGAGATAATCTAAATTTCTGAATAATACAGATACAGTCAATTTGGTTTTCCGTGTTGTAGTCGGGTGATCCCCATGTTGATTTATGTATTCTTATGTGAGGGGAAAATGCTTCCATCTATGACATATTAATTAGTTGTGCAAAAATTGGTGAATATTTCTATATTTTTATTCATAATTCTAGTGATCTCTTCATAACCAGAGTTATCCAATCCTATCTTGGCATTTATATCATCCTTCAAAATTATGATATTTCAATTCCTTAGATTGCCTGTTTATATTTTCAGGTTTCGTGTAAAATTCTCCCTTAACTGACTCCTCTTCATGATTTGAGGGTGTGTAACACTGGATCACATTCATGTTTATTTTCATTTTTTTGTGGTTTTAAAAGTTGCAATTATTATTCTAGAAAACTGCTTCCCACTTTATTAATGAGTCCTCTGCCTCTTTGGATAACATTAGGGCCACTTCTTCACTGTTGGTGGCATAATCCTCTGTATGGCTCGAGGACAGCACTGTTTCACTTGTGCTCAAAAGAGCTTTGCCTGTTCAGTTTCACCTTATGTTGCATTATCACCTCCATGGCGAAGGGGTTACGGGCACAATTCGTAATCCCGCATACCACGTTGAAAGCACCGCTGTGGGTGATTTGACAGCAGACAGCCTTTTGTTGGTTTTTTTAATGAAATGGTATGGATGCCGGTCGTTCAGAAAGCAATGGCAAACTACTGAACATAAACTTGCTTAGGAATCATGAACAGCCAAAAAATGCTGGAGTTGACTGCTACATCCTGTAAAGGATATGCAACTAACTGCATTATCAGAAAATGCTAATCTTATAATAATTTGTTTCTTCTACCTTCTACGCTGTTTGTCCTAATTCATACATAGATTTAACATTCCAGGTGCCCATACTGGATATTTTCCTTGGTGAAAGGAAGTTAACCGGCGCTCAAGACTCCTTGTGGCTTTCTCCGCAACGCATCATAGCTCTTCTACAAGAGCTTCCACTTTTCTTGATTGGCTGTTATTCATTATTCTGTATGTGACTTGTTCATGGTTGGTTAGATTGTGTGGCGGGACTTTTCTACGTGATGGGGTAGTCTGGCCTAAGCACAACCTTTTTTGGTAACCTCTCATGATATGCCTGAAAGGGTGGCAGTGTTACTATTCTTTGCTTCTCTTGCGGGCCCTGGCAACACATGGGTGATCTCGTAGTAATGCATAATATGCAACACTATCAGACCATAGTTCTGTCAGTAACTACAGAAACAACAATATCTCACACAAGTGCACAATATACATCACCATCAGACACAGTTCTATCGTAACTACAAAAATGATCTAGGTCAGAGGATCTATAGGGCAAAGGCTCTCAACCAACTCAAGTCAAACAATTTTTAAATTCTGCCATCTCCTGCAGCTCCCTCCATTTCCACTTGCATGATTCACCTCTGCCATAATTCTTTTCTCCCTTTTGTGATTTAGATCTCCCTTTATCTCGTTTGCCCTGTGGATTTCAGAGACAGTACTTTCTATTTATACTACAAACAGGTTTTCTTAATGTGTGTCCTGCCCAGCACCAGAACATTTTCTTCCCCTATGAACTTTGCATAGTTCTCTCCATAAGCTCTGCATTTGTGATTCTGGTGTCCCATTTTAGTTCTTCTACTCTGCACAGGCATCAGTTAATGAATGTGTGTAGTTTATTAGTAATAAAATTTTTTATCCATACAGGGAGCTGAGTGATAACAAAATTTTCCCTTTTTTCTGGGTGTGAGATCGGACGCCCATGTGTATTGTTGAGCAAGTAAATAATCCCTTGGCAGTTGGAAATTGAAAAAGAGCAGCCTAACGGCGCTGCCCGGGCAAAATTTTGCCTTTCTACCCACATAATTTCAGGATCCTCACCGGTGCTACTGAGCTCATGCACTGAGCTGAGTTTCTCTGGACTCAGGCTTGATTTCGGAGTAGAATGTAGCACTTATGGATTACACCCGTGTGCCGTTATGTTAATTCATTGACTAAACTAAACTAAACTTGTTATTCATACAGCAGTACTTATTTAACATTAGAGGTAAATATTGTAAGTTTGGTAATGGGTTTAATTTTTGTTGACTTCTATATCTTCTTCTTCTTCTTTCGTTCGCTTGAAACATGTCTACAACTGCAATGTATATATTTCTATATATTTCTTAGTGTTATGAAAGCTCATCTTGTCATTTGTGTAATTATTGTAATAATAGTAATATTGTTATCTGTTCCCTCATTACTGTCGACAGTAATATATAAAAATGTGCATGCATCTATCTCTTGAAGTGAGGTTTAATTAAGGTGATCGGGTTATAAACATGTATTATTCTGCATTGATTTCATTGTTTCTTTCAATGTCTTTTACAAGTTGTGTCATGAATGCATGCTTAGAACAAGACAAAAACATGAAAATAAATTTAGTCATGAAAACAGTTTATTTTATTCATTTACACATTAAATCACGCCTACAGGTTATTTCACAGATTTAAACATTAGTTTATAAAGCTGTAAAGAACCCTTTTACACATTTTAAGTCTGAAGGCACATTGAGCGTTAGTTGACCAGCACTCGGTGGTGATGTGGTCAGTATCACGCCGACCACCTTTACTTCCCAAGACATTTCATGGTACCCATTTGAGTCTGGGCCGACCTGGCAGACCATGTACATTTTAAACATCTGCCTCTGGCCAGCAGACAAGTGTCTAGCCACTATGCATGCTTGCTTAATTCAAAAATAAAAATTCCAAATTCGGCCTCGTTCAACCTGCTTCTTCAGCCTTTGTTAGAATTGAGGTCCGTGGTTTTTGTGGTTTTTTTTTTTTTTTACCGTTTCTTGTCTGTGCGCTCTTACGAGTGAGTCCTATCTCGGACTGGTTATGTAGGCGTTTGTGTGTGATTTCAGCTGGGGAGTTGGTCGGCGAGTTGTTCTTTGTGCTCGTCTCCTCTGGTGGTTTATTTGGTTAGTGAAGGTTCCTGGCTCGTCTGGCTTGACTGGTTGCAGTCCTTATAAGGACTTTTTATTTTGTCTTTTTGCCTCCTTTTTTGTGTATTTCTGTAGAAGCTTTTCAATGTTTTCATTTTCTTCTTTTCGCCGGTTTTCTCTTTCGAGTTTGAGTTTCTGTTGCCTTTCCATTTCTTCCTCTATGGTCAGCCATGGGATGATCTCTCCGTCTTCTATATAGTATGGCCATGGATGTTCGTCATCATCGCATAAATCTGGGTGTTCTTCAGCGGTACGACAGGGCATTGGTTTCCCCTTGAGTTTCTTGTGGTTCTTTTCTTTATCTTCCATGCGCCTTTTGTATTCCTTGCACTTGAGTTCATGTATCCTTTTTATCTCTGCAAGTTCTTCATCGGTAAATACTGGCAGCAACGGGGCATCCTCTATGCCGTCATCATGGCACTCATCTCGGCTTTCTTCAGAGGTCTGGCTGGATATTGGCTTCCCCTTGGGCTTATTGGGCTTCATGATTGGGCTGCTGGCTTTAGCTTGCGGGTCCGGCTCGGTCTTTTGTTGGGTTTCATCTTGCTGCTTTTCTGTGATCTTTTCCTTGGCTTCAGCTGGTTTGTTTTGGGTTAGCTCCCTTTCAGTTCTTAGCATTTATCTCTCTGTTTTGATTGCTTGTAGGATCTCTTCATTCTTCTTTATCGTCTCCACCATGTGCTCCACCTCTTGTTTGATGTTTTGCTGGATCTCCTTTATTTCAGCGAGCAGTTTTTCATTGTCGTTAGTTTGTGTCGGTGTTTGAAGTAGCTTGACTTGTTTCTTTAATTCGTCAATCTGGTCTTGAAATTGATCTCTTTCAGCTTGTGAGATAAACATGGCTGTCTTGCACCTCCGCATTGCTTCCTTATATGGTGTCTTTGTGGTAATGACGATCTTTAAGACGTCTCTGTGTCTTTGGAGGTATGGAAAGCCCAAGTATCTTGCTCCATGCTTGCCCAGGCAGTTGGCGCACTTTCTTTTGTTGTTGGGCGTTCGGAAGTCCGTGTCCTGTTTGTCCAGCGGACACTCCTTGAAGGCGTGGTGATCGGCGCAGTATCGGCAGATCTCTGTCTTACTGCGACATATTGCTCTACTGTGGCCGGCTCTCTGGCATCTTGAGCATTGAGTGATTCTTGGTATGAATCCTTCAGGCTGTTGTATTTTCTTGTTTATCGATACTTGGCTTGGCATCTCGCTGCCCTCAGTCGTCACCACCGCTAGCGTGGTAGGGATCTTGGAGCACGTCAGGATCCGCTCCGCCCTCAAGATTCGGATATGGAGATTCTCCTGCTGTAGCTGCTTCAGGATCTGTTCATCTGTCAGCTCCACATGGACACGCTTGACAACCCATCTGACTGTCTTTGAATCGGTGTTTCCGACTCTGGTGTCTTTCTCCTCACTTTTCTTCTCGGGTGTCTTGGCTCTTGTCTGTGGTTGGCTGCCGTGAACCTTCCTCGTGGTAGCTTCAATTGATGTGACTGTAGTTTCAGGTTCTTTGCTGCAACTTACAGACAGGCTCTCCCCGCTCGTCTTCTTTACGGTCTTGTCGACTCCCATCTTGCACATCTTGTGAGTCTGGTGTTTCTTGTTGTTGGTCTTGCCACGTGTCATTTTCCTCCCTCGTTTTAGGCATCTTAAACTGTTCAGGTAGCTTGTTTTTTGATAGCGCTCACAGTTGCAAAGCTCACAGTTGCAAATGATGAAAGACGCGCCTCTATGCTGAAGCAGCTCCAATTTAAAGATTAACTCACGAGAAAAGGTTACTCCACACATTTCAATACGAAGTCACAAATAAAGGTTGTTTCGCACGCTGAACACTTTCTAGTCCAAGCAGAGTATCATGTGTGATTTGCTCCTCTTCATGTTTACCAATATGTCACGGATGATTGCAATTCTTACGTTTGGTAGAAGTGTACTTGAGAAATATGACATTTATATTTTTTACAATGTGTACTTATTGTATGTTTGGTCCCTGTAATAGAATAGCAACACATTTGTGATTTTCTTGTTATGGTGCCATGCTCTTCTGGGTAAACATGTTTAAACATGGCATTTTGCATAGAGGTTGTTTCAGACATGTAAACATTATACCATTAAGAAGAGTTGCTTCACACGTTTGAAAACATTAATAAAGGATGTTTCACAAATTTAATCGACAAGAGTCATGAAGATTTAATGTATTTATTTATGTAATAACAAAATAATGAATGAAGTACACTCAATAAGTGCATAACATTTTCTAAAAGATGCTTACCCTAACAGTCTGTACATATCAATAAGAATGAGTATGAAGAGAAGACTGTTGCTGTTCCTTGCCATGATCAAGATGTGGTACTTCTGAGGTACTTGTAATTTACGCCCACAAGTCAAGAACGAGTAGTCAACATTTTTGTCCAACTGACCTGTGTAGGGGTTTAACCTGCTACCTCGGCATCAGCACACTGGAAGTTTAAGAGTGAACGATCTTATCCACTCGGCCGTATTGGCAGATGGACACATGATATTGCAGACACATTGGGTCATTGGCCATGATGGTGCATGAGGCAGAAGAGCTGGCGTGGGGCAAAGAGACTTTTTGCCGGACCGTTATGGGGAAGGTGAACATCCAGGAACCTGCTGTACAGTCATGATATGGGTCTTCCAATAAACGCGATATGTCTAAAAAAAAAAGTAACGAGTCTAGACTTGTGACATGTTTATTAACAACTAACTACAAATTAATGCTATTCAGTTCACTTTCTTTATTGAACAATTAGTGTGAATGTGCACATCGATCGGTATCGGAGAACTAGCGTTATGCGTTCATTCACTTAACGTTTTAAACACACATCGTATACTATACATAGATTTATAACCAATAGGGTTCCAGATGTTGCTGTATGTAGCCGGGGCTCAGTGTTGGGGTGAGCGCCCAACCTTTGCTTAAATACCCCAATGGTTCATGAATACATAACCTCTGCAGCTAAAGTCCAACTCCCGGCCTTCACGTAGCGGAACTGTTTTAACTAACAGGAGAAGGGGCGACAGCGAGTTTCTGGCGCCGAAATATAACCAGTACGCTCTATGTGTATGCACATACATGGGTGCGCAGACATGTGTGTGCATGTCTACACATCTAAACTCGAGTGAGACCACAGTCTGCTCTAGCAAAGGAAAGGTGCTGAAGACGGAGGCAACCAGCCAGGAGGCGCACCACAAAAATCAGGATGCCACGGAATTACGCGTAATGGAATATGTCGACTACTGCTAAATGTTATGGTGCTCGCCCTGCTTTGGATCCCCAGGCAGGTGCAGTGCCGGGCCCTATGTCTCGAAAGGGTCCAACCACATTGCCAAGTCGTAGCAGAGCCCATGACGCAAAAATATGAGGGAGCAAAACTCCCGAACCAAAATGCAGAGATATCTAAGCATCTGACGTATAACGGAGATCACGTCAGTTTTGTTTGTCAATAGCTACGAGCATTCAGATCACAGATTTTTACCAAAGAAGCAGCACGTTGAAGTTGTCTGGAACTTGGAAAGATACTGACTGGCAGGACAACGTTATCATGGCCAATACAGATTGCAGAGGACAACGAGAAGAGTTGGAACGATATATATGAGCCCGAAATAATGGACAGAAGGCAACATATCCAAACGGGACTTGGCACCTCACAGCAAGGTCAAACCTATCCAGATTAGGAATGACAGAAGGATAGCGGCATGGATTTGAGAATCATTAGGGTCTAGTGGTTTCAACGATCTATTGTTCATATCTCATATTGTAATTACCGGCCCGTCTGGCCATAAAAGACACGGTATATATATAATTGATTTTCATGGATTGTCTTGAAAATACACTGGACTATATGATCTGCCGGCCTTCAGACCTTTTATTGCCGTTGAGTATACCTGCTTCTGGATTTGTTGGAATTGTGTCACACCCTGGACACCTTGCCAGTTGATGATTTGTATTGAATTCTATTAAGATTGGGTCTCATCGTACAGAAGTAAAGGAAATTGAATTTTACCAGCACCATTTCGTTGATACGTTACTGCTTCAGCTGTACACGAAGCCAGTCAGCTCTAAGAATTTTGTTTAAGACCTATTACCAGCCACAGGACAACAAGCTGTCGTCATGTTCTAGTTCCAAGTGATTATACGACAACTGGTCACTCCACCACTTCAGTTACATCGGAGCGCCATTCTCGAGGAACTTGTCATCGAAGGAATAGCGACAGTCATGAATTGGAGTCTTGAACACACAGGAGTTTGGTCAGATATCACCGATCGTCTACACCGGACATCTGCACGACACCGATATTAGAGTTATCAACCTACGGCACTACAGCAGTTTAGCATCGGCACCAACGCCGGAGAAGCAACATTATGTATTATTTTGTCACACCCAAAATCAGGCCAGTATAAATTGTTTGTGTTTAATTAATATTCTTTTGGGTGTTGTTAAATTGAAATTCATATTTATTGGTGCTGTGGCCGAAGTAATTTTATCGTAGTTAGTGGGCTGTTGGTTGGGCTAACCTTGAATCAAATAACTGTCTTTATATTGTGCAAGGTTACGTTCTGTGCTAACAATAGTCAGTTCGGTGAAAATTTGCTTTTGGAACGATCTCGCGATTTGTTAGTACACTTGTCTAAGTTATAGTTTTATTCGTTTGTTTCTATCAGTTCTCTATGTTTCTTTCAAATTAATAGATATGTTTGTCTGCGTCACATGTTGTATACCTCTACCGTAACATTTTTGTTGTGGCGTGATACTATTTTCTATAATTATATATTTTATATCAGTTTTGTCTGATTTATAGCTTTCCTAAAGGGTTAGGCAATAGTTGTTTCCGCGGAAGTCTCTTGCATTCCTCTTCAATTTAGTTTGATAACAGTGTTGATTTTCTTGACGTTGCATTCAAGTTTACACTGTTGGCGTATTTATTTGCTGTCTTTCATTCGATTTCGTATCGCATATAAATATAGTATACATTAGCTATATAATTTACAGGATTGTTATAATATGTCTACATTTCAAGAATTTATTGACATAGGTGAAAGGTCCGGATTAACCGGCCAGGAACTCAGGAATTGGGCAAAGCACGAATTTAAGGAGTTCCAAGCTCTACAGCGAGAGGAAAGGGCTGCAGCCAAAGCAACTGAAAAAAGAAGAAAGGGAAATACTAATGGCTCAGGAGAGAGGGGAAAGATAACTACGAATAGCTCGTGAGAAGGAAGAAAAAGAACTACAGTTAAATTTGAAAAGGAAAGACTGCTGGCGAGAGATAAAGAAATGGCTTTGGAAAGAGAAAAACTAGCCGCAGAAAAAGAAAGGATTGCGTTCGAGAAAGAGAAACTAGCGACCGAAGTTCTGATGAAAGAAGAAGAGATAGAAGGGAACCTAAAAGTCAAGACCCTTGAGTTGGACAAAGAAGCAGAGACTGCACAGACAAATTTGAAATCGAAAACTGAGGATCCTATTAAACGATATCAAGGAATAATTAGGAACTTCACACAAGGCGTTTCAGTCAGCGCATGGGTGACTAATTTCGAAGTTTTGCCCAGGTTTATGAAATTCTGGAGAATATATTGCCCATCTTATTTCACCGTTATTTGGCGCTGGAGCCTTTAAAGGTGGTTGAGCTAATTCCAGAGAATTTACGGACCAAATACAAATACATTAGAGATAGGGTCTTAGCGCATTTCAGTCTTGATGCTGCTGGGTTGAGAACGAAGTTCAAAACCCTCACACCTAAGTCAAACCAAACGTTCCTTGACTACGCTGCTGAAAGGGCATCGTTGTATGACAAGTGGTTAAAGGCAGAAGAGGTGAATTCAGACTTTGAAAGGTTAAGTGATCTCATGATCAGAAATAAATTGCTATCATCGGTCCCGGAAGCGATGGCCACATTTCTCATTTAAAACAGGTGTGAATCAATGCTTGAGATGGAGACACGGGGAGAGTCATTTTATACTGCACATCGCGAAATATTTGCTGACAGTACTCAACATGAGCTTGTGATGGGTGCAAGTGCAAGAGTACAGAACCAAAGAGGCCATGGTAGAGGTAACAGGTTCTCACAACACGGAAACAAAGGGCCATATCAGAACACACATAGAGAATCAGACAGGCCTAGAAAGGGTCATTTCACACAATGTCCGCATTGTAAACTAAGCCACGGTTAATTGGAAATGTGCGACCGTCACCCAGGAAATGCAGCATATCTTAAAGATCTCACTGATAAGAGGAGGAGTAAGTATGAGTCGTACAGAAAGAATATCAAATGTTACTCGTGGTTAGCGTGGGGTCACACCTCAAGGTCGTGTACGATGAAGAAAACGTGTAAGGAAGCAAGTGCTGCATATATGTTTACTAGTAGTGACTCATAAGACACAGAAGATGCACATGCCGCCATGGTAGACACATGTCACAACGACAGACTAAGTAGGGAATATCATAATGATGATAATCTCACACACATACACTATAGACAAATACATAAAGCTTACGCTGTGAACACCACGAAAGGCACTCTTAAAATCCACCAAGCATGGGTAAATGGGTTGCCAACAACGTGCATTAGGGATACCGGTGCTTCGATCACAAACTGGCAAATAGGGAGGACTACACAGGCAAAAGTATTACCTGCAGAACATTTGGAGGTACCCTAGAAACATACAAGACTGCACGCGTTGTGATAAAATGCCTATATTATGAAGGTAAAATATGAGCAACGGTATTACCAAACACGTGTGTTGGGTTAATAATTGGGAACATTCCAAATTTGACAAAATGTCCCCATAGAGAAAGGATCGAACACAAATTTGCCAGATCACTCGCGAGAACCCATGTTCACGAGAGGCAAGAAGAAGGTAGTACATTAACCTGCAAGAAACGCCGTATAGCACACAAAGATAAAACAAAAGTTACAGACATTGGTAACAAACAACATGAACAACGGCAATGGAACATCATAACCATATTTACTTTTCATATGTGGATACTTATTCAAACACCCCTCACATATGTTAATTACGCCGTTACAGAAATATACTCACAAACAAAGAAATATTTAACTGGCGCCATTACAAACATTTATGCACAGGGCAAGAAATATGTTACAAACATGTTCTCACAAGCCAAGAATTATGTCACAAACAGCTGTGCACAAACAAATAAATATGCTACAAACTGGTTAAATGAAAGCAAAGACCATTACAAAAAGTTAATTAATTTTGTCTTTGCTTACTTGATTTATCTGTGCTTCAAACATACCGAACCTTCAGCATTGCAGCATATATGGTATACACTATACAAATATAGACCATTGCGCTCGTCAACAAAGTTACCATGTGAATATGAGAACATACGTTCAGAAAAGCTATACCACAAATGCCAAAAAAGAGTATTGGTTGACACAACTTCTTTATTCTATCCCATCAATAAGAAGCGACATGGCTAACAAACCGCATTTCGGTTCTCAAAATCGTTTCAGGTTACATATACCAACATCAGGAACAAAGTCAAATGTGCATTGCGACATATAAATAACTGTTACAGTATATTGCATTAAATAGTTTGCACCTTTTATGAATGATATATGTACACGCACGACAAACATCGACACATATTAGGTTACCGTACTTCGGATATTCCCGTTAAAGTAAACACGTTCATTATGCGGAAAATGTCATATCAGATATGTCCGAACGGGATGATATGATATGATATGATATATATATATATATATATATATATATATATATATATATATATATATATATATATATATATATATATATATATATATATATATATCCATCATGTGCCATACCGGTAAGCGTGGGCGGTCATGTTCTGCCATCTCACTCGATCACCAGAGTCGTGGATCAGTTCCGTGTTTCTGTCTCGACCATGCCACAAGGTCAAGCCATCCAGATACTTGCTTCTAGGTCTTCCCCTTGGTCTGTTCCCCTCGATCTTACCAGTTGTCATCAAGTTCTCCAAATCATCTCTTCTCATAACATGCCCAAAAAATTGTGACTGTCTACGTCTAATGTCTCTAATCAGTTTACGATCTTCATTTGTTTCTTGAAGAACTTGTTCATTGGTCTTTCTGGCTGTCCATAGTATTCTTTGCATTTTCCTCAGAAACCACATCTCTACAGCCATCAGATGTTTTTCAGCATGACTGCTCATTGTCCAAGTTTCACATCCATACAAAAGTACAGGTTCTATGTAGCATCTCAACACCTTTTTCTCGTTTCAATTGACATCTTTTTATTGGTCAGTATGTTTTTCATCTTGCTAAAGGCTACTTTTGCCATGGCGATTCTTGTTCTAATCTCTTCAAGGCATCTCCCATCAGATGTTATTACTGTTCTGAGATAATTGTACCTATTCACTTGTTGACGAATATTCCCATTTACTTGCATATTACATTGTGGTATTTCGTTCTTCCTAGTGACGACCATAATCTGTGTCTTCTTACAATTTAATTCTAACTCTAGTTGTTCACTGTGTGTAACAACCGCATCTACTAAATTTTGCAGGCCCTGTTCATTGTCTGCAATCAAGACTGTATCATCTGCATATCTAATGTTATTGATGCATCGTCCCCCAATGTTGATTCCTTCCATATCTTCACTTTTTCTGAAAATATTTTCACTGTACAGGGAAAACAGATCTGGAGACATTACACATCCCTGTCTCACACCTCTCTTAATAGGTTGATCTTTTATTTACTCCATTATTGTGCTGAATTTACACACTCTCAACTGTCAAGTTTATGTGACTGTTTATTTAGTTAAATGAAGATTTCATTGTGACACGTGAGGGTAAGAGCATCCATTTTTGATTTTTACCAATTATTGATTCACGACAACGTGAGACTTAACTATGTGTGACTAGCAAGGGATAAGCGCCACGCACAATCTACAGAAAGGCCTGCAGTTTTATTTACTCCTTGCCTTGTCGAGCTGCCTATATTGCCAACATGTCCTCCAACTTACGATCATCAACTGTGTCAAAGCGATGTGAAAATGTAAACAAAAACAAGACGGGACAAAAGTTAGTTAGCACGCCATCTCAGCGACTGAATCGATCATCTTCATCGCCAACATCCATCACGTTGTCTAGTGAACAATCTAGTGAACTAGTAGACACTGATGTCCAGCTGGACAAACAACACAATTCGCCAGCTCAATCTTATCAAACTAACACATCACCTTCAAAGACTCTTTCTTCGGCCGAAACACAGAGCCACAATGATTGTTGTCGTGATCTAATTCAGGCTTTGGAGACGAGGTTAAAAGATTTTATTACCAACAACACCACTAACATTATTGCGGAGTTTAAAAAAGAAAACATTCTTCTTCGAGAGGAAATCCGAATTCTTAAAGAAGAGAAGGAGACTTTTAAAACATCCATACATGCCTTGAAACTAAAGCCTGCACAGTCATTTCATAAAAGTGCACAAACAGAAAGTACCCATGGTGTTGTAGATGCGTGTGTTACCAGTGAATGTTCGTCGCATAATGAAATACAGATAGTTTCTACAAGCAACAAAACCACCACTAAACCTGTAGAACGCACACCATCTATCTACCCCATGGATGTGCATGTCAGCAACAGGTTCCAGGCCTTAAGTGTAGACTCTCCAGCAGCAGACTTGGAATCACAGAGCTCAGTCGTTACCACTACTGGATATCAACAACCAACGCAAGCAAGATATAATAAACAAAAACACAAGAAAGACGACAGTGACCAGTGGCAACAACAGTCCAAGCGGACACGCCAGCAGCGTGAAATAACCATAGATCATAGTGCAACACATGTCGTCATTGGAGACTCCCTGCTGAAGGGAATCTATAGTGATCTCATGTCATCTTCTGACAGCGAATCAACTTCAATCTACCCTGTACCAGGCGCTGACATTGACAGGCTGACCGCTACACTGCGACGATTCCAAGTGAACGACCGAATTAGGAGAGCAACAGTCCATATTGGTGTTAATGACATAATGGATAATAAAATCATCAGCACCTCACAACTAGCTACATTGGAGGTGCTGTTGCGCAATAGATTTCCGAAATCATCTTTGTTTATTTCATCCATCATTCCACCATGTTACGGGTTCCAGCGTCGTACTGCCGATGTTGCTAATCTAACTTTATATAAATTCTGTAAAAATAATAGCATGAATTTAATAAATAACACCCCTTACTTTACGTCACCGTCCGGAGCTCCTAAGAAAAAACTATACAGGGATCAAATACATTGTTCCAAGCTAGGAAGTAGCTTCCTAGCGAAGAACATAAAATATCCCGAACGTGCACAACAACCAGCACCAGTTACAGGAGTAAACCGAACTTCACCTCCGGCAACAGCCATCTCACTGTGTTCAGAAAACACTCCTTCTCTTCCCACACCACCCTTGCCTGTACCCCAGGAACACAATGTTGTGAATAGCAACCCAAGCTCCAATCCAAATGTTGCTAAATATGATACTTTGTTTCCTACCTTGCCCGTAAAACAGTCTCCCTCTATGATGTCAAAGGGGACACCGTTAAACAATGGTGCTGTACCGTCGATGCCTGCTTCCAATGTAGGCACTTCCAGTGACACTCATAGCAATCCCTCGCTGGACGGTAATCTACAACCCTATGAGTGGAACCGTCAACTTCAGCAGCTAATGCGATACAATCCTGCAGCCCTGCACCAAGCATTCATGATATCACTCCAGCAAAGACATTTTCCTGCCCCCTCTAACAGCCTTAACTATTTCTAAATAAAGTTTCAAAATCCCTGCAATTTGTATACCACAAGCGACATCTTCCTTTTAGTTTGTAATGTTCGCTAATTATGATCAGTGGCTCAGCAAAAATGGTCTATATATAGGTCATCTCAACATCTTTCATCTGCTCAACAAATTACCTGAGCTCTCGGTAATACTGTCCAAACAGTTCCATGTGTTTGGAATCACAGAAAGTCGTCTTAACGACAAAATAACCGACTCCGAAATCTCACTTAAGGAGTTTAAAGTAATTCGGAAAGATGCAAATCAAAAATTAGAGACAGGTATTGCTGTATGCATTTCCAATTCTCTCAACTGGTCCCGTAGAAGTGATCTCGAGACAGTAGAGATAGAATGTGTTTGGTTAGAGGTGAAGCCAGCCAGCCAAAAGCCGTTTCTCATTGGATACCTATATAGGAATCCTTGTGCCGGGTACTGTTGGTATGACTGCTTCACTACAATGATGGATAGAGTGTTTACAGCAGGTAGAGAAGTTATGATACTAGGTGACTTCAACATAGATATTAGTAAATCCAACCAGACATGGGACGATATCATTCTTTCTTACAATTTCAAACAACTAATAAACCGTCCCACAAGGGTTACTGACACTTCCTCAACTATAATTGATCATATATATGTTACTTGTCCAGATAATATTATTGAATGTTCTGTTCCTGTTTGTACAGTTAGTGACCACTACCCGGTATGTTGTACATGGTCAAGAATTGGGTTCAAACCTCTTAAACATAAACATGTAAGTATCAAATTTAGGAATTATAAAGCATTCAACCAAGATTTATTTTTGCAAGACTTGAGAAAAGCAGCCCTTGATCACGTTTACCAACTTCCTGACCCGGACGATGCATTAGCTTTCTGGACGAAGACAGTCTACAATGTGTTCGATAAACACGTGCTAATCAAAGAAGTTCGAGTCAAAAATCAACATAAATCCCCATGGGTCACTAGAGAAGTGCTGGAAATCATGAGAGAGCGAGATACAGCACACAAAAATAAAGACTTCGTCAATTACCGCAGACTAAGGAATAAAGTTAAATATGAAATTCGTAGGATAAAAAAAGATCATTTTAAAAATTTGATTGTAGATAATTCAAACAGTACAAATATATGGAAGGCTATTAACTTGCTAACCAATAAGAAACGCCCTACAGAATCAGCAATACCAAATTCTATAACATGCGATGAATTCAGTTCGTTCTTTCAATCAGAAATAGAGAATCTAAAGTCTTCAATACCAGACTCATCGTGTAATTTAAGTTCACTGGCATCATTCTGTGAGGAGAAGTGCGCCAGAAATATTCCCGCTGAGATTCCTTTAATGTCTGTTGCAGACGTTTATAAATATCTCTTGAACCTCAAATCAACAAACTCACACGGCCTAGATGGTATCAGTAATATAATTCTTCGTTGTGCTGCACCAGTCATTAGCGAGTCCTTAACGTTCATATATAACCAGTGCCTGGCCAAAAACTACTTTCCATCTGCATTTAAAATTGCTAAAGTGTTTCCGCTTATTAAAAATGGCTCAGTCGATAATAGCGTTTTGGGTAATTATAGACCTATTTCCTTACTATCGTCGCTATCAAAACCACTAGAAAAACACATTCATAAAATAACGTTACACCATTTAATTAACTATGATCTAATAATTAACAGTCAATCTGGGTTTCGACCTAAATATTCTTGCCATAG
The DNA here is from genome assembly GCA_014155875.1 of Cepaea nemoralis. Classification (NCBI taxonomy): domain Eukaryota; kingdom Metazoa; phylum Mollusca; class Gastropoda; order Stylommatophora; family Helicidae; genus Cepaea; species Cepaea nemoralis. The sequence continues at coordinate 133,439 of JACEFZ010020330.1, forward strand.
TGCTCTAACAAAAATGACCGATAACTGGCACTTAAACATCAACAACGGTAGAATTTGTGGAGCGGTGTTTGTAGACTTTAAAAAAGCTTTTGATATGGTAGATCACGATATGTTAATTAGAAAACTAAAGCAAATGAAGACAAGCACCAACATGGTGAACATAATTACGTCATTTCTATCCGACGGGCAACAAGTCGTGTCCTTCAACAACTGTCTATCAAGACCCACACAGCTTAATATTGGTGTGCCTCAGGGCTCAATACTAGGTCCGCTGCTTTTTGTAGTTTATATTAATGATCTTCCTTTATATATCAATACATCTTGTGATCTATTCGCAGACGACTGTACTATATATACTAGTCAAGAAAACCGTAGTGAATTAGAGAATTCTTTACAAAAGGAACTTGATAATCTTACTAGATGGAGCAATGAAAACCGCATGCAAATTAACATCGACAAAACCAAATCCATGCTAATAACGACCAGACAAAAACTACAGACACTAGCCATAACTGGATCACCGCTCGAACTCCGCATGGGCACGTTACCTATAGTTAATGTGACTGAACATAAAACACTAGGGCTTTTAATAGACAGCCATTTGAACTGGAGCTCTCATGTTCACGCTCTTACCAAGAAAATAGCACAAAAAGTTTACCAACTTGCTAAAATTCAGCACTTCCTGGACGAAAGCACACGAAAAATATTCTATACATGCTATATCCAATCACATCTCGATTACTGTTCCACAGTTTGGGATGGTTGCCCTAAATATAATTTAAAACGACTATGTTCTCTACAAAACCGCGCTATTCGTCTGGTTTCTGACATAAAGCACGTTGAAAGTAATAATTTGTACAGTCATCTAAGACTTCTACCACTACAAAAGCGCTTCCTTTTCAACAAAGCCAAGTTATTGAATAAAATTATATCTCAAAATACCCCAGAGTATCTTCTGCCGCTGATTCAATCTAATGCAATGAACAGCAAGCTCCTAAATTTGTTACATGTCTCAAAGCCTAGATTGGACCTATACAAAACATGTTTCGCCTATTCTGGTGCTCACTTATGGAATGATCTGCCTCCAGATCTGAAAACTCCAATGAGTCCCTACACATTTAACCGAAAACTCTTTCAATACTTAATCCATACCGACTATATGCCACCATAATTCATTTACTGGTATAATTGTTCATTATAATTGTTTAACTATAGTTGTTCACTATATATGTGTGTGCGTGTGGGAGCGAGAGAGAGAGAGAGAGAGAGAGAGAGAGAGAGAGAGAGAGAGAGAGAGAGAGAGAGAGAGAGAAAGTGGGTGTCAGTGAGAGGGAGAGAGTGAGTGCGTGTGTGCGCACGTGCATGCGTGTGTGTGGAGAGAGTGATTGAGCGAGAAATGGTGGGGGAATGTGTCAGTGCATGCATTCGTACGTGTATGTGTGAGAGTGAGTGAGGGAGTGTATGCGTGCGTGCATGCGTTCACGTGCATGCGTTCATGTGTATGTGTGAAAGAGTGTGATTGAGAGAGTGTTTGTGTGTGTGAAGGATTGTGTGTTAGAGAGTGAGACAGTGGGAGAGTTGATGTGTTAGTGTGTGTGTGTGTGTGTGCGCGCGCATGCGTGTGAGTGTGTGTATATGAAAGAATACAGAGAGAGAGAGAGAGAGAGAGAGAGAGAGAGAGAGAGAGAGAGAGAGAGAGAGAGAGAGCTGAGCAGATGCATGTCATGTAACACGCATGTTATGTAACATGCGAATCCATATGTTTGTGTATTCTCATCTGTCATATTATCAGTTAAATACCATTTGATTTTATCATGCATAATATAAACTCATGTTCATTACTGTAGTTTGAGTGAGTGAGTCAGTGAGTGTGAATGAGAGACAGAACGAGTGAGCGTGAGAGTGAATGAGTGAGCGGGAGAGTGAATGAGTGAGCGGGAGAGTGAATGAGTGAACAGGAAAGTGAATGAGTGAGCGGGAGAGTGAATGAGTGAGCGTGAGAGTGAATGAGCGGGAGAGTGAATGCGTGAGAGTGAATGAATGAGCGGAAGAGTGAATGTGTGAGAGTGAATGTGTATGTGTGTGTGTGTGTGTGTGTGTGTGTGTGTGTGTGTGTGTGTGTGTGTGTGAGAGAGAGAGAGAGAGAGAGAGAGAGAGAGAGAGAGAGAGAGAGAGAGAGAGAGAGAGAGAGAGAGAGAGCGCATCACTATTTTTACGTCACATACATTTTATGTACACATTTTTCTCCATGTTTAACATTTTTATGAGACTGCTCATGACAAGTGTCAGTGTATGTGTGTGAGTAAAGTGTGGGAGTTTGTTCATACTAGTTTCAATACTAACGTGAGACATTTTGTATGTGTCTAGATGTGAGGAAGTGTGAGTGTATGTGGAGGATGTGTGTGAGTGTGGGGATATGTGTGGGTAGGGGTATGCATTTGGATGGGTTGGGGTGTGTGGGTTTTGGTGGGTAGTGGTATTTGTGGGTGTTGGTGGGATGTGTGGATGGATGTGTGGGGGTGAAAGTAGGGGTGTTGGAATGGGTGTGGGGGATGTGTGTATGGGTGGAGGATATGTGTATGGGACGGATGCAGGGGATATGTGTTTATGTGGGTGGAGATGTGTGGATGGTTTGAGGAAGTATGTGTGGGAGGCGGGGTTGTGTGGGTAGGGGATTGTGTTGGGTGGATTTGGGATGGAAAGGCGGTTGGGGAGAAGTGTATGGTGTGTGGGTTTGAGATATGTGTGCGGTGTGTTGGTGGGGGATGTGTGAATGATGTGTGGGTGGAGGGTATGTTTGTGGTGGTATGGGTGGAGGATAGTGTGTGGTGTGGGGGATGTGTGTGATGGGTGTGGGGAATGTGCAGTATGGGTGGGGTATATGTGTGGGTGAGCTGGGGATTGTGGTGGTTGGGGGAAGTATGTGGGGGAGTGTGGGTGGGAGATGTGTGTGTGTGGATGGGGAATGTGTGGGTGGGGGTGTGTGAGTGGCTTAGGGATGTGTAGGTGGGTGAGGGAGTTGTATGTGTCGGGGTGGGATGTGTGAGTGGGTGGAGGATGTGTGTGGGGTAGGGGTATTGTGATCGAGAGATGTTTGGTTGGGAGTGGGTGTGTGGGGGTGTGTGGGTGCGTAGTGGAGGATGTATGCGTGAGTGAGTGTGTGTTGGTGGACGGGTAGGGAATGCGTGTGTGGGTGGGGAGAGGTGTGTGGTGTGTTGGTTGGTGATATTGTGTGGGTGAGGTATGTGTGTGTGGGTGGGGGATTTTTGTGGTGTGTGAGTGGGAGTATGTGGGGTGGATGGGTAAGGGTATCTGTGTGGGTGTGGGTGGGAATATTGTGTGGTATCTGGGTGGGGGATATGTGTGTGGTGTGTAAGTGGGGATGTGTTGGTGAGGGATATGTGTGTGTGTGGTGCGTGGGTTGGGAATAGTGCGTGGTAGGGGGTGTATGTGATGTGCGGGTGGGGGATTGTGTGGTGGGGGATTAGGTTAAGGCATGTGTGGGTGGGTGGAAGTTGTATGTGTGGGTGGTGGGGTGTGTGTGAGTGGATTGGGGATGTATGGGTGGTTAGGGAGATGTGTGTGTGTGTGGGGGGGGGGTAGGGACATGTCAGTTGGTGGGGATGTGTGTGTATGGTTTGGGGATGTGTGAGTGGATGTGCGATGTGTGGGTTGGTGGGGGATTGTGTGTGTGGGTGGGGAATATGTTGTCGATGGAGATGTGGCTGGGGGGTGGGTGGTTTGAGGTGTGGGTGGGGAGAGGATGTGTGCGGGTAGGATGTGGGATGTGTGGGTTGGTGGGGGAATGTTTGTGGGTGGCGAGTGTGTTTTGGTTGGGGGATCAGGTGAGGGCAGTGTGTGTGGGTGGGGGATGTGCGGGAGGGGGATGGGTCGGTTGGTGGGGTATGTATGTGTCCCTATGGTGTGCGTGTGTGTCGGTAGGTGGGGGTGTGTATGTGTCCCTTGGTGCGCGTGTGTGTGGGTAGGTGGGGGTGTTGTGTGGATGGGGTGATGTATGGATAGGTGGGAGATGGGCTTCATAACATTGTAATTAGCCTTGTTTATGTTTACAACATTCATTTCACAATGTTTATTTTCTCTTCCTATGTAAATGTATAATGCTCTTGATGAACGAAAGACGAGTGATTGGAAGGGCCGAATGTAAGACGGGCCTGCGCGTCCAATTTGTGACCCTAATAAAGTTGATTTGATTTGATTTGATTTGATTTACTTCATTATCAACTCTTATGGCAGCTTGTTGTTTCCAATACATGTTTTTTTTTACAAGTCCAAGGTCTTTCCCATCAATTTGTAGATCTTCAAGCATCCTTATCATGTTGACATGTCTCACTTTATCAAAAGCCTTTGTGTAGTCAATAAAGCAAAGGTGTAGATCTTTGTTTACTTCTATAGAACGTTCGATTACGGTTCTCAGTATATACACAGCATTTACTGTACCCTTGCCTTCTACAAACCCACATTGTTCTTCTCCTATTTCAGGTTGTATTTTCCTCCTAACTCTTTGCATGATAATTCTTAGCAAATTCTTCGTGATGTGACTCATTATACTAATTGTTAGATGTTGATCACATTCCAAGGCTCCTGATTTCTTTGGGATTGCAATAAATACAGAATTACATAACTCATGAGGTATATTTCCAGTATCATATATTGTATTAAGCAGACTGGTAACTTTATCTATTCCATATTCTTCTAAAGCATTAATCATTTCTGTTGTGACGCTGTCTGACCGGGGGTCTTGCCAGATTTCATATGGTTAAGAGCATTCTGAACCTCCATCTTCAAAATTGCTGGTCCTTCATTATTATTTTGAACATCATACTGTTCGTCTCTGTTATCGTCATAAAGGTTTTTCACGTAATCTGACCATACATGTAAGATCTGATCTTTTTCTATTATGACTCTTCCATCTTTTGTCTTTAGGCAGCCTGCTGATGTACGTGTTCTTTGATTAGTAAGCTCCTGAATTCTTTTGTGCATTAGTTTCGCATTTTTACTGTTGTGTTGTTTTTCAATTTCTCTGCAATTTTTCTCAAGCCATGTTTCTTTTGCCTCCTTACATAAGGTTCTGACTTTTCTGTGAATTTCTTCATATTTGGCAGGATTATTTTTGTTCTGTCTTCTTGTTTCCATTAGTTGTAAAATTTCTTCAGTCATCCATGTCTTACGGCCCACTTTCTTTACTTTTGGAATAGTTTTTTTCTGCTGCACAACTGATTGAATTCTTCAGCATTTCCCATTGATCATCTACATCTTGAAATAGGATCTCTAGATCAGACAATAAATCAAATTTGTTCTTTACTTCTATGTTAAAATTATCTTGTATTTCTTTGTCAGTTTTCAATTTGCACAAGTCATATTTAGGGTTTCCTGCTGTATACTTGACTTTCTTTAACTTTACCCTCAATGTGCCTGTAATTAATCTGTGATCACTGTAAAAGTCTGCATTTGGAACTGTATTTACAACTGTTAACGCATTTCGAAACCTTTTGCTAATCAGGATGTAATCTATCTGGTTTTTAATCCTGCTGTCTGGACTCCTCCATGTCCATAATCTTCTAGGATGCTGTTTAAACCAGGTGTTTCCTACAACCATTTCTTGTTCTTTTGCCCATTCTACAAGTCTGTATCCTCTTTCATTTCTCTCTCCCAAACCATGGTTGCCTACACTGCATCCATCGCTTTGCTTTCCTATTTTTGCGTTGAAATCACCCATTATGATATTTATTTCTGAATTTTTACAGTTTTTCAAAGCAGACTCCATGTCATTATAAAATTCCTCTATACTTTCTTCACTGCATTCACTTGTTGGGGCATATACTTGAATGACATTTATTTTAAAAGGTCTTCCAGTTTAATTTTACTAATAGAACTCTGTCTGACACAGCCCGATATCCTTTGACAGAATTTGATGTTTGCTTATCTAATATAATGGCTACACCTCTTTGCTGTTCTTCTCCCCCAGAGTAAATAATCTTACAATCCTCTCCTGTCCTTATCCCTGCTCCTTTCCATCTCGTTTCCGATATTCCTAATATGTTAATCTTCTCTCTCTCCATTTCTTTTTTGATGTTTTCTAATTTTCCATCTGCATTCATTGTTCTAACATTCCAAGTTCCTACTTTCAATGATATTAATCTTTTGCACCTAGTAGCCTTTTGACTGTCTGGAGTCACCTCGTGCGCATGACTATCCCTACCTGGCGAGGCTGATCCTATGGAGCACCCATTTACGCCGTTTCTCTGATTATCGATAAGTGAACACAACATGATTTTCTTGGCATCTGTAAAGAAGGTAGTTTGCCATTGCTTTCCTTCCTAGCAGTGACCATACTGGTCAGTGACCGTAGCCATTGTCTCCTCAAAAAAGAGATCCTCTGCCTACCGTGGTGAAGGTGGAGACCATAACCTACAACTATCTGTCGGCTGCTCTCCACCTTCATCCACCACCTGCACATATGGCTTCACGTAACCCTGATCGGGGGGCTAAATTGGTACTCCACCTTGCCCAAGGCTGTCCCGTAGGCTAGCGGAGGGAAGGAGGCGCTTTACTTCTCCTTTGATAGGGGATACCCCTACCCCGCTACCCGTTTATATATATAAAAACTTCAAAACAATGTTTTCCCGTAGTGAATTTTAATAACGAAGACACAAACAATAGATTGCACGATTTATTGCCTGGCATATTTCGCTGCATCTCGTCAGGTACCTACTGCAGAAATCACACAACTTACGTGAAATTAACTAGATAAATCCTTCAAGTTGAAATATACACAAATTCGCACAGTAATGTCACTTATCTACCACGGTAATTTTAAGCTGACTAACATGTCTTTCTGTTTACACAATTCTGGCTTGCGTTGATAGATCATAATTGCTTCTGCAAATTTTAACAAGCGAGTATTTTGTGTTCTAAACAACACGCGAAATGCAGTGTCTCTGGACACAACATGGCCACTGGCGACAATGTGCCTGCCGATTGAAGACGCCGGGAGCTTCCGGTGTGTCGGCTCCTCGCGGCTAGCATCTCCTGTGTGTTGTATCTTGTTGACCCATTGAGGTATGTGTTCTGACACCCGTTTGTTAAGCTGTCTCTCCGTTCGACCAATGTAAACGGCCTGGCATCTACATGTGAATTGGTAAATACAATTGTTTGTGGCGTACAGAGGAACAGGCTCTTTGACTGTTGGTGTAGGAATGGGTACGGTTTTACATCTAATGACTGGAGTTGCCGCACAGAATGTTCAACCTACTGCTGTAGTAAGCCGGTCTTGTAGACGTTGCATTACGTCATCCCCTCGAAAGGTTAGCTGGATGAATACCTTGAGTTTAGGGACTGTAGTTACGTCTGCTTTGGGTTTGGGCTGTTGGCAATGGCGCTTTATAAATCCTGTGGAGTACCCATTCAGGTTTAAGACATTCTTCAGAGTTTCAAATTCCTCTGTCAGTGTGTCCTGGGTGCATATCTTTCTAGCACGGTCAAACAAGGTCCGTACTAAGCCCCGTTTGTACTGGACAGGTGTGAAGCTCTGAAAATTTAGGTATTGGCCAGTCCATGTTTCTTTGCGATACACCGATCTTTGAATTGTGCCGTCTGCTCTACGTCTCATTAGAATATCTAGGAACGGTAACGCTTCGTTGTGTTCGTGTTCCATAGATAGAGAGATGTTTTTATGCGTCTTGTTCATTGTGGCTTGAAACGATGTTGCTTGTAGCTCGTCTGTGGTGATGATTAGTATATCGTCCACATAACGCCGGTAAAAGGCCAAGTTGTTGATGTCTGAGGATCTCTTTTCTTCTAAGTGTGCCATGAAGATGTCCGCTAGAATAGGACCAAGAGGACTCCCCATGGCCACTCCGTCAATTTGGCGGTATGACTTAGTTAGAAAATTGAATTGGATGTTGGCGGTACATAGTAGTAGTAGCCTATCCAGAATAGGTGTTGGTATGCCTAATTTTAGTTGTTTGTCTTCAATGCGTTCCCTTATTATTTTCACTGTCTCCTCTAATGGAACGTTAGTGAATAGGGAGGCTATATCCATGGATGCCATGTGTTTGTTATTTATGTCCATAGTATCCAATAATTCCACCAGTTGGAATGTATCTCTGAGTATTTTTGGATCGAAGGACTGTCGTACTGGCTTTAACATTTCGGCTAACCATCTCGCCATTCGGTGTTGTGCAGTGTTAACCATGGACAGGATAGGTCTTAGCGGGATGCCGGGCTTGTGAAGTTTGGGTAGACCGTACATCTGAGGAGTGTGCGAGCCATGTGGTGTGAGCGTTTGTTCAGTGGCCTCACTGATGAGTCCCGCATTCACAAGTGACTGGATCTCTTTCCTCATTATAGCATCCAGGTCCTCCGACTTGTTTACTTTTTGATCTATCCTGAATTTGGATTCATCTGACAATATTACATCCATTTTTCTCTGGTAATCTGACATGTCCATCAGTACTGTACCGTTCCCTTTGTCAGGTTTCAGTATGAGGAGGGTTTTGTTAGCCTTTAACGCTTTTAAGGCAGTAAGGTGTTCGTTGGTCAGCGGACACGTCTGTTTAGAGGGTGTTGTGCGATACTGGTGTTCTAAATCTACCAGTTTGGCCTTCAGCCACCCAACCGACTCAGCAGAAGTAGGTGATAACTTGGAGACTTGATCAAACAACATTTCAAACTGTGCTTGTGACTCAACACGGTTGATGTGTTTAGGCTTTATGCATAATTTTAATCCGTATGCAAGAGCCCCTGTTTCAATGTTGTTGAGTACCTATGACGATAAGTTCCTCACATACTTCTCTGGGTTGTCTAGTACTGACGTTGCTACCTTTTCAGTGCTCAGTGATTTGTTGAGGCGAGCATTCTCTGCGATTTTCACCTTGTACACTGCTTCTGTACAGAATTTAGTGAACTTCAAGTAGCCATACAAGCTCAATTCTTTGGTGACGTAGTAGGCCGAACTGTGTGTGCGCTTCAAGTTGGCCAGCTTGGACTGGGTTTCTTCTATCTGGATTTTTGTCAGTCGTCTCAGGTTTTTTCTTGTCGGACATATTCTGTCCGTCCTCAGAGATCTGAAATACCGGTGAGGAAATATCCCCGTCCTTAGGCATTCCTCGAGAAATCTCAATCGACAATCCTGTAACGATATTTTGCACTTCAGCTTGAGTAATCCATCTAATCGCTTCACAGTTGGTAATGGGAGGCGACGTTTGAGAAATTCAAAACAATGTTTTCCCGTAGTGAATTTGAATAACGAAGACACAAACAATAGATTGCACGATTTATTGCCTGGCATATTTCGCTGCATCTCGTCAGGTACATACTGCAGAAATCACACAACTTACGTGAAATTAACTAGATAAATCCTTCAAGTTGAAATATACACAAATTCGCACAGTAATGTCACTTATCTACCACGGTAATTTTAAGCTGACTAACATGTCTTTCTGTTTACACAATTCTGGCTTGCGTTGATAGATCATAATCGCTTCTGCAAATTTTAACAAGCGAGTATTTTGTGTTCTAAACAACACGCGAAATGCAGTGTCTCTGGACACAACATGGCCACTGGCGACAATGTGCCTGCCGATTGAAGACGCCGGGAGCTTCCGGTGTGTCGGCTCCTCGCGGCTAGCATCTCCTGTGTGTTGTATCTTGTTGACCCATTGAGGTATGTGTTCTGACACCCGTTTGTTAAGCTGTCTCTCCGTTCGACCAATGTAAACGGCCTGGCATCTACATGTGAATTGGTAAATACAATTGTTTGTGGCGTACAGAGGAACAGGCTCTTTGACTGTTGGTGTAGGAATGGGTACGGTTTTACATCTAATGACTGGAGTTGCCGCACAGAATGTTCAACCTACTGCTGTAGTAAGCCGGTCTTGTAGACGTTGCATTACGTCATCCCCTCGAAAGGTTAGCTGGATGAATACCTTGAGTTTAGGGACTGTAGTTACGTCTGCTTTGGGTTTGGGCTGTTGGCAATGGCGCTTTATAAATCCTGTGGAGTACCCATTCAGGTTTAAGATATTCTTCAGAGTTTCAAATTCCTCTGTCAGTGTGTCCTGGGTGCATATCTTTCTAGCACGGTCAAACAAGGTCCTTACTAAGCCCCGTTTGTACTGGACAGGTGTGAAGCTCTGAAAATTTAGGTATTGGCCAGTCCATGTTTCTTTGCGATACACCGATCTTTGAATTGTGCCGTCTGCTCTACGTCTCATTAGAATATCTAGGAATGGTAACGCTTCGTTGTGTTCGTGTTCCATAGATAGAGAGATGTTTTTATGCGTCTTGTTCATTGTGGCTTGAAACGATGTTGCTTGTAGCTCGTCTGTGGTGATGATTAGTATATCGTCCACATAACGCCGGTAAAAGGCCAAGTTGTTGATGTCTGAGGATCTCTTTTCTTCTAAGTGTGCCATGAAGATGTTCGCTAGAATAGGACCAAGAGGAATCCCCATGGCCACTCCGTCAATTTGGCGGTATGACTTAGTTAGACAATTGAATTGGATGTTGGCGGTACATAGTAGTAGTAACCTCTCCAGAATAGGTGTTGGTATGCCTAATTTTAGTTGTTTGTCTTCAATGCGTTCCCTTATTATTTTCACTGTCTCCTCAAGCTGGCCAACTTGAAGCGAACACACAGTTCGGCCTACTACGTCACCCAAGAATTGAGCTTGTATCGCTACTTGAAGTTCACTAAATTCTGTACAGAAGCAGTGTACAAGGTGAAAATCGCAGAGAATGCTCGCCTCAACAAATCACTGAGCACTGAAAAGGTAACAACGTCACTACTAGACAACCCAGAGAAGTATGTGAGGAACTTATCATCATACGTACTCAACAACATTGAAACGGAGGCCCTTGCATACGGATTAAAATTATGCATAAAGCCTAAACACATCAACCGTGTTGAGTCGCAAGCACAGTTTGAAATGTTGTTTGATCAAGTCTCCAAGTTATCACCTACTTCTGCTGAGTCGGTTGGGTGGCTGAAGGCCAAACTGGTAGATTTAGAACACCAGTATCGCACAACACCCTCTAAACAGACGTGTCCGCTGACCAACGAACACCTTACTGCCTTAAAAGTGTTAAAGGCTAACAAAACCCTCCTCATACTGAAACCTGACAAAGGGAACGGTACAGTACTGATGGACATGTCAGATTACCAGAGAAAAATGGATGTAATATTGTCGGATGAATCCAAATTCAGGATAGATCAAAAAGTAAACAAGTCGGAGGACCTGGATGCTATAATGAGGAAAGAGATCCAGTCACTTGTGAATGCGGGACTCATCAGTGAGGCCACTGCAAAAACGCTCACACCACGTGGCTCGCACACTCCTCAGATGTACGGTCTACCCAAACTTCACAAGCCCGGCATCCCGCTAAGACCTATCCTGTCCATGGTTAACACTGCACAACACCGAATGGCGAGATGGTTAGCCGAAATGTTAAAGCCAGTACGACAGTCCTTCGATCCAAAAATACTCAGAGATACATTCCAACTGGTGGAATTATTGGATACTATGGACATAAATAACAAACACATGGCATCCATGGATATAGCCTCCCTATTCACTAACGTTCCATTAGAGGAGACAGTGAAAATAATAAGGGAACGCATTGAAGACAAACAACTAAAATTAGGCATACCAACACCTATTCTGGAGAGGCTACTACTACTATGTACCGCCAACATCCAATTCAATTTTCTAACTAAGTCATACCGCCAAATTGACGGAGTGGCTTAACAACGGGTTATAACGGGAGTAACAGCTTAACAAACGGGTGTCAGAACACATACCTCAATGGGTCAACAAGATACAACACACAGGAGATGCTAGCCGCGAGGAGCCGACACACCGGAAGCTCCCGGCGTCTTCAATCGGCAGGCACATTGTCGCCAGTGGCCATGTTGTGTCCAGAGACACTGCATTTCGCGTGTTGTTTAGAACACAAAATACTCGCTTGTTAAAATTTGCAGAAGCAATTATGATCTATCAACGCAAGCCAGAATTGTGTAAACAGAAAGACATGTTAGTCAGCTTAAAATTACCGTGGTAGATAAGTGACATTACTGTGCGAATTTTTGTATATTTCAACTTGAAGGATTTATCTAGTTAATTTCACGTAAGTTGTGTGATTTCTGCAGTATGTACCTGACGAGATGCAGCGAAATATGCCAGGCAATAAATCGTGCAATCTATTGTTTGTGTCTTCGTTATTCAAATATATAAAAAAGTCATTTTGCCAGATTTTACCTTCCTGAGAGGAGTGATGGACAGTCGTTTATAGTCCTGTGCTAGCATCAGCAGTCTGGAAAAACCAGTCAACGTGAGGTGATCATACTGCCTACTGCCTACTACTCGTCTATATCCTCAGAGTAGTTCCAAGATGACTAATCAACCAGTTTATGATAGAAACAACGTCTGGGCAAGTATACTGTTCGTGTGATCGTCAGATGTGCCACTCATGACCTATTCGACCACCACTCAACTATCGACGATATCAATCCACACTTAGTTCACATGGATTATGGTCCTGATCATAAATATAGCCACAGACTTTAAGTTATCGTGACTCTGGCCATGAACAATGTTCTAATATAAATTTAGCACTGGACAGTGTGCTTCGGTGTACAGTAATTGAGAAACCGTGCTACTATAATCATAGACATATGATGGAGGCATCGATCTGATAGGATGTGTTCAAGAACAATGAATCTTATTTGGACACATGCTCTGGTGTTCCACTGTCATTAATCTGATTTGCTGTCAGCTCGGAGGATGTGCTATCTGGTCGAAGACTGAGGACCTGCTACGAGAGACACGAGCTAAGTACCATTTGTATGTGGTGTGAGGCGTTAGCATTGTACTATGAAGACATCTTCAAATGGCAGCCTCAACTAACTATATCTTGTAGCGAGTAGCTCACACCAGACATATCTGCACTACAACCACATTATCTTTACTCCTTTGTACAATACACTTTTGTTATTGAGTTTGTAGACGCCACAGTTGCGTCATTTGTTCAGGACGATGTTTGAAAGGGTAACATCCCTTGGTCGGTTGTGAGAGAGATTGGTATCCAGAGACTGGTGGGGAGTGAAATTCACTCACAGGGAGTGAAATTGTCCCAGTCCCAGATCCGAAGTCATCCCGTGTGTGTGTGTGTGTGTATGTATAGATATTCAAAAATAAGTGTGAAAGCCTGTTCCCTTCACCTCAGGGAAGCTGTCGACAAACGTCTCAATAATGCATTCTCTATCCTGCGACGCATGGCACCTGGCGAGAAGCAATCATGATACCCCTCCTAAAATCATGGAAAGATGGTTCCATTGCCTCTAGCTACAGACCAGTTAGCTCACCAGCTATCTCTGCAAAACACTGGAGCGCATCATCAATCACAGACTGCAGTGGTACATTGAAAGTGAAAACATCCTTGTGCCACAGCAGGCTGGCTTTAGGCAGTGCTACTCTACGGAAGATCAGACAACTACCTCTCTCAAGAAATTGAGGATGCATTCCAAGAGAAGAAGCTGGTGCTTGCGGCATGGAGAGAACTGAAGAAAGCCTTTTTGACAAGGTCTGGAAAGAAGGTCTGATGAAGAAATTGAGAAACTGCAAAGTCAATGGAAGAATGTACAAATGGGTGAAAGCATACTTGCACAACAGAAGAGCCCGAGTACAGATAGACGGACTCAAGAGTAAGAAAGTACTACTGCGTCACGGTGTTCCCCAGGACGGAGTCTTGTCCCCCACCCTTTTTCTAATCTTCATCAATGATCTTGTTGCTAATCTACCGCATGGAATTGAAGCGGCAATGTATGCCGATGACCTGGTTCTATGGAGCACAAATGAACATGCATCAGTGGCCACCAGATTGCTACAAAGAGCTGTAAATACATTTGTTGCATGGGCAAACAGATGGTGTGTCAGCATAAACACTGACAAGTGCAGCACCACTCTATTTACACTCCCTCCAAAACAAAAGGCAGTGACTATCCAGATAAATGGAACACCCCTAAGAGAAGATAAAGAACCAACATACCTTGGAGTAACATTTGATGGCAGGCTGACATGGAGAAAGCACATCAACAAAGCAGTAGCAAAAGCCAGAAGGAAAATAGCCATCCTGAGAAAGCTAAGTGGAATCACATGGGGAGCCAGTGGGAAATACTTAACAAAGTTTATCAACAGAGCATACAACCATACCTGAAATACGGGTCAACTGCGTGGTGTTCAGGATTAAAAACCACACTACAAGGTGCAAAATCAAGCACTTAGAGTCGCAACAGGAAGAATGAGATCAACTCTTATAGTGCAAATGGAGAAAATGGCGAGGACACAAGCAGTGAGAGAGCGCAGAGATACGAAAACGCTAATACAAGCAGAAAAGTTCCTCAGCTTGCCAGACCACCCTATGAAGAACAGATTTGATAACCTAGCTATGGGGTGATTGAAAAGAAGTAGTTTTATCCACCAGGCCAGACGAATTTGCAGAGAAACCACCGATCTTCCCACAGTTGGTATCCCACTAACAACTATTCCAGAGCGAACGCCATGAAAAGATGAACATAGACTATCATTACAAATGCAGACAAAAGTGAGAGGAATATCTGACAAGGAAGAACACAACAGTGTGCAGCGCAGAACAGCCACTCTCAGCTTCCTTGATGAAGAATACCCACAGGACCTCTGGATCCGAGTCTACACAGATGGGTCAGCACAAAATGCTGTTCGAAATGGAGGATCGGGAGTGTACTTAGAATACCCAAATAATACTAGGGACACAGCCAGAGTACCGACAGGAAAGTACTGCCATAACTATGATGCTGAAATTGAGCAATCAAGATAGCAACAGAGAAATTACTAAATACCAGCAATGGTACACAACCTGTGGTGCTATTGACAGATGCAAAATCAGTACTTGAGGCGCTCCTGTCTGGGAAATTGCCAGTACTAAGGACACTACTTTCTGAACTTAGCAGTCAGCATAAGGCCACCATACAGTGGATGCTATCCCACTGTGGAGTACCAGGAAACGACAGAGCTGATCAATTGGCTAAGGAAGGAGTCAAAGAAGAACAGCCTGATGTGCCCGTTACATACCACCAAAAGAAAAGAATAATCAAATCAGTCAGAAAGCCATAAAAACCTGCTCAAGATGACTACCACGTTATGGACAGACCAGAACAAGTCATTATTCTGCGCCTCAGAACAGGACACAATAGATTATGCAACCACATGTATACAAAATTCAAGACTGGTGAAACAGCCATTTGCACATGTGGACTGGCGTCGCAGACAGTAGAGCACATATTCCAAGACTGCCCAAAATATAACATATCTAGTGTCACGAAATACTGGAAGAGACCGATCCAGATTGATGAAAGGCCCAAACCCGCCGTCGCTAGGCGCCACAAACCTTTGTTGTAGGGAAATATGTTCCCAGTTCACACACGGCCGGGATTCCCTGAGAAGTCCCCGGATCAAAAAAATCGTCGGCATTCTGTTTACCCGATCGGAAGAATGAAGGAGGGAGTGCCGTCTTGATTTAGATTCCAGCCACGTGAGTGTGAAAGTCTGCCACCAGTGTGAAAAATTGAATTAAACCAGGCGGGAGTGTTAGGCTAGTTCTGATCAAATTTAGAAAATAATCTATTGTGTTCTGTGTCAATTAAATTTGACGGACATTTGTCTTTAATGGCAATTTGTAGATTCAATTCAGGACAGAACAGGTTTACATAAGGTATTCACTAGATAACATTTAGGTATAAGTAATATTAGGTAGTTTATTGCTAGAGATTAGGAATCGCGCGTGGTGTTGTTGCGTTGTGTGAACCTAATTGAGGAGCATCGACCGCAGCGGGCTGATGCGTAGCTTAAACTAGATCATGTAAGATATTGTTGAACTCGGCAGGTTAACACTTGTGCCGTGGGATGATATTCAGTGAGATTTGGGGTGGCTGTGGGGATAAAGGAAATGTTAAGGGTAGGATATTCCGGTAGGGAGGTCTACTGGGGTTTCTGTGCTTTTCCTTTTGGTCTTTCCTTTTCCTTACAACGTCTCAGGCAAATGTGACGAACTACTCTGCCTTATGCCAGAGTGTATTTCTAGGTTAACCAGGATACATATCTGAGTGTGGCCTTTGGCCTACACTCACTTATAGTAGGTTTTAATCGGGTTGCTCTCACCGTGTGTTCTCTTTTCGACAGGTTCCACGGTATAGAAGAGCTGATGGACAACACAGAGGTGTGAACAATGGCTATCACATTGAGTGCAGTTATACTAAATGGCCTCGGAAATGGGACATCGTTCCAAAAATTATAGCCTCATAGAAATCAGGAGTGTTATCATAAAAGGGCCAGTGTAGCAGTGTTTAAGGCCCTTAACAGTGATTTTAAGTAACTGTGACTATGTCGAGTGACCATAACTATAGGATGTAGAGAGGTTACAGAGTAAGGACACTCATTCAGTAATATTGTGCAATCTGACTGAAAGTTTTCTTTAAACTCGGGTGAGATATAAGGAGGTCTTCGTAGGTCTCAGGATTTTAATGAACATATTAAGTACATAGTGTGTTCCTGATTCATGGACATTATTAGGCCATATTCAGTATTGGAGACCAGTCACCCAGACTATATACGAATAACTCCAAGAAGTCAACCACTGTCCGAGAGACGCTTCATTCGGTGAGATCTTTTCAGAACTTACTGGTGTTGTGATGTGGTGTGGCTTAACACAGTGATGAACTATCCGAAGCTCACTGGTCTGTTCTCGCATACACCATAGAAAATACTACAGACGTTCCATACACATACATTGCACACACCTGACATTTCTCTTCATTAAATAATTTTATTATTTGTTAGAAGACAGTGTTGTGTGGGTATGTTCTGGAGGAATATGAAGAGGGGTATTGTCTTGTGGTAGGAAGAGAGAGAGAGAGAGAGAGAGAGAGAGAGAGAGAGAGAGAGAGAGAGAGAGAGAGAGAGAGAGAGAGAGAGAGAGAGAGAGAGATCCAAGGACTGAAAGGGGGTGTGTGGACAAAAGTCCGGCAGAAGCCCAGGCTGAGGAAAGGGAATTAAAAATGTGTGCTTGTTGATTCCACTTTCCCTCCAGGGACGACAGGCGACATCTAGGCAAACCTTCTGACCTAAAGAGGCGACAGTGGAAGATAAACTCTATAGACCGCTGTGTGACCTAAAAACGTCAGTTAAATTCATACAAGAGACAACATTGCAGTTATAGACATATTTCAAGCGAACGAAAGAAGAAGAAGAAGAATAACAAATAGCTAGTTGAGATCCCGTAGATTTGCATAAATAGTATCATACAGGTTTAATATTAGATTTTCTGCAAGATCTCACCCCACTATGGATCAAAGATAAAAGCAATCCCATGGAGGATACTACTGCCGTGGCTTGAAGTGTTAGTTCTTCACATATACTAGGCTACAGTAAGAGGAGGTGAAGTGATTAGCTCCTCTACTCAGCAACATCTATTTCCAAAATATTTATGAAAATTATCTCGAAATTTTTTTTGGGAAACAGGGTCGACTCCACGGCCATGACGGTTGGTGGATATCAAACCCTGTGATTAGAACCCAAGCCCAACGTCTCCCTGGGCACTGGGTGGTGAAGTCTGTTGACAATTAAGAACCTGAAACCCATGGAGGAGTCATGGTCAACCCAGGCCTAGTCCCAGTCAGTGTGTATGTGCTGTGCTGTATCATGACCTGGTAACATTCGAATACGCCTCTCTGCAGATGGGAAGTCCCAGTGCTGGTCTTGCACGTCCCGTAGGTTGCTTAGCTTGGAGAGGGGAAGGAGAGACCTGCAACACAGATTGGAGATAGTGCTTTGGTACCGGGTCGGAATAAATGTCTCTAAACCATCCTCACTCTAATAGATGTTGGACCTTCTCACGGCTCGAAGAATCTCAACACCAGTGTGTCGAACTTAACTGATTCAGCACCATCGGATCATTAATTGTCTTCAGCGCCTTCCCGTATCTGCCGCGGGCTTATATACAGTATTTTTTTTCTATGCAATCATCTTTAATTTGATATATAATACAACATGTCTGCTACTATATTAACAACTTTTAAGACCCATTTTCCGCCATCCATTTTTGTTTGGTCCCAACCTAATTTTTGTTTGGCACCGAATCAGTTAAAAGTTAAATTCAAGACTTCCAGAGGATTCACCAACCCATCAACCAGCCAACCTACCAATCAAGCTAATGTGTTTTAGGCCAGAGCACTAATCACTAGACCCTGGTGATTCTAATAATTTTATGAAACTGCCTTTTTTTTAAAAAAGTCTCATAGCAGGAACCTGCCGTGTGTGTGTGAAATGATATAACCATCACATCTGTGTAGGCCTGTATTCGCGGAGGGATAAGTGGCTGGTCTTTACCTTCCATAGCGAATGATGAGAGCTGCATGGAAAAATTGTGCGGTCAGGTCTGGTATCATTGTTTTGTTACGTCGTAACCATTACACTAACGTACATATTGGAATTGGTTAATGCACATAAAAAAAAATAAAGTACAACCATATCTGATCATAGAAAATAAGCGAAGACGACTTGCTGCTCTGTGTTTTAAAATATACACGTGAAATAAAAAATATATGGTTATGTAAATTAACACTGGCGCGATGTGTTGTTAACAAATAGCTTAAAAAGGAAAAAAACACCTTTTCATACAAATATAAGAACCAAGTACATGTGCAATTTTGTGTTCTTGTATACTCTTGTGCATACATTCAAAATAGTTAACAAAAGAAATAGTATTTAAAAATACACTAATGAAAAACAAACCAAAAAACAATACAGGAATGTTAGTTTATGATGAACATAAAAATTAAATTACACTAAAGCAAATAAATTAACTGATTTGCTCCGCCAATAATAAACGAATTATTCACTATGACATTTATTTAGTGCATATCTTAGACACTCATGCAGTGGTAATTCTTTTTGTATGTGTGTTACCTACTTATGTCTTTAGGCATCGAAGGAAGGATTAATTGGGGTTCCAGCGCCTGCGACTAACATTTTTCCTTCGATTTCCTCCGTACTTTCGTGAGAAGTATTGTTTAGCATAAAATAAATTCCCTACCTGTTGGTAAGACCTGTCATGGGTTCCTTACTTATTTGACCCTTTTGTATTTACTACGGTACCATTTACTCATTCCAATTATGGGACCTCGGTTGAATCCTGTACTGTTATTGTCAATACGGTGCTTCATTTTTTTGTGTTTTTGTTGCTTTGTGTTTGCGTTAATTTTACATGTTCTGTGCAGAACGCTGCAATCAATCCTATGTTAATTTTCAAGACAATTTCATATTCAGTAGTTTCCCATTGTTTTCTGAATGAGCAGCCACCGTTTTAAATCCAACCCAATGCTGGTGTAGATCAGAAACATAGAGATTCTAAAAACAAGTATTATGT
Source organism: Cepaea nemoralis (assembly GCA_014155875.1). NCBI lineage: Eukaryota > Metazoa > Mollusca > Gastropoda > Stylommatophora > Helicidae > Cepaea > Cepaea nemoralis. The sequence goes on from JACEFZ010020330.1 coordinate 152,918, forward strand.
GATTAATCGTCTTAAGTGACTTCCTGTATCTGCCATGGGTTTGTATATCGCTGACATGTTGTTATTGCGAAATGTTGTCTCAATTAAAATATCAATACACTAGTTTTTCCTAAGAAACCTCATTTAATTTGATATATGTTACAACATGTCTGCTAACAACTTATTACAACATCTACTGTGACACCCCCCCCCCCCCCCCCCCCCCCCCCCCCCTTACTTCTTAATTTGCGCTATTCATTTTTGTTTGATTCAAACCTATTGTTAGTTTGGCACTCAATCTGTTAAAAAACAGCAAACATTCATTAATTGGTGCCTGTGTAGAAAAAATGAAGGACTAACATGGTATGACGGAATGCCCAACATGGAGTTCATGGAGGGAAATAAACAAACACCGGAGAATCAAGAGATAAGCATCAGACAATGGCGCTGGGTAGGACACGCACTGCGAACACCGGAGAATAGTGTACTAGAAGGTTCTTTGTCCGGGATCTAGAGGGCAAACGCAATACGAGTAGAGGGAGATTGCCAAATAACACACGAAGAAGAGAATTGGAGACATAGATCATTAATAGGGTGAGATCGTACGAGATAGGACAAGAAAAGGGGGGGGGGGGGGGGCTTGGAGTGAGTTGGTTGAGTTGGGTCTATGCTCCAGTGGGGGATAAAGGGCGGGAGAGAGACAAAGAGAGAGAGAGAGAGAGAGAGAGAGAGAGAGAGAGAGAGAGAGAGAGTGAGGTTGAAAAACACAGAGAGAAACACAGAGAGATAGAGAGATACACAGAGAGATACATAGAGAGAGACACATAGAGACAGAGAGAGGGTGAGAAACACAGAGAGAGAGACAGAAAAAACAGAGAGACTGACAGAGAGAAAGAGGGGGAGACAGAGAGACACACACGGAGAGAGACACACGGAGAAAGAGACAGAGAGAGAGAGACACACACACACACACACACACACACACACACACACAGAGAGAGAGAGAGAGAGAGAGAGAGAGAGATAGAGAGAGAGTGAGAGAGAGAAACGCTGACTTCTGGGTTCAATCTGAAATTGTCTGAGTTTAGCACACTATTAAAAATACAAAAGAAATAGGAACTATATGGTGATGACAATAAGTTAAAATTTACCTTCAGCTTTATTAAAGACACAGACTTAATTAACTTAGAACAAACAATGAAAATTAATCCTGATTCGAACACACATTGACCTAAACTAATATGCCCAGAAGTGTGAATGTTTAATGCCAAACAATCTCACCTTCCCCTGATGTCTGAAGGCACTACTAAATAATATTTTGTTTTAACAATAAATACACAGCACTGAGGTTGTCCAAGCTGCACTATTGGTAGATTGAAATTGTTTCTGTAGCAATAACTTCTCCACACACTGGCTGACTGCCTATACATAAACAAAATGGGTTGTATTCCGAAAAGAATGAGACGAATGAAGTAACCAATCCATGCATAACCATTTGTCTAGTTTTGAAAAAGACAGTGACGGATCTCTGTCATGCGAGACGTATAAGGTATATGGTGATTGGTTTATATTCATAGACAGTCAGCAATAGATTTTTGGAATGAGTTGAGAAAATTACATTTGTTTGATCATGGCGCCTGTTCGAATTTGACGGGTTGCTTGATATGTGTTCAGGAGACTGTTTATGTTCATGATCAATGTTGAGAACTCAACCCTAATGCAAGATTATTCAAAACTGAGTTAAGAGAGACCATGTATGTTCCCAATCGGTGTTAATAACTTAAGTCCAATGTGAGATTGTTCAAGACCAAGTCAAGAGAGGCCATTTATATTCATCGTCAGTGTTGAGAGAAGTCCAATGTGAGATTATTCGAGATTAAGTTCATGAGGATCATGTATGTTCATGTAGTGTTGAGAACTCAAGCCCAGTGTGAGGTTTTTCAAGAATGAGTTCAAGAGGACCATTTATGTTCAACATCTGTGTTAAGAGCTCAAGTACAATGTGATATTAATCAAGACTGAGTCAACGAAGGTCATTTCTATTCACCATTACAGGTGAGAATTCAACCCCAATGTGAGATTATTCAAGACGTCTATTATTTGTGTAGTCATATCAAGTGTTATTGGTTACTAATTGGGCCGTGCCACTTGGTTCGCTTGACATGTGCATAGCTATCTTCGATCTGTTCTCTACCTCTGCTAGATGACCCTTTTTAGCGTGCTCTGTTTTTGGGGAAGTACTGTGTCGGTTATTTTCTGGTGGCTCACTGTTGTTTGTTATTTGCATATCCTTTACAGGACATCGCTGTCAACATCAGCATATTTCAGATGATTGTTGATTTCTTGGCAAGATTACGCTCAGTAGTTGCCATTGCTTTCTGAGCGGCCGGCTCACATACCCCATAAGGTACCGACGCGATTCGAACCACTGTTGATTCTCACCGTCGTCACGTTACTTACGAGAGTATACGAGATTACGAAGAAATGTCGCTATCCTCTAGTCCAGGAAGCGGGCTAGAAGGCTCACTACCAATGGAAAAATACGAACTACCTGATGAATGGTTGCTATTCCTATTATTGACAGGGGATGCGCCTGTAGTTATATGAATTACTGCAGGATCTTGAACTCTGCCAGAGTCTGGTGGGTTACGGTCATTGGCTGCATCAGCTCCAGCACTTGAAACCAGTGGCGACAGTTCTGTAGTGTTACCTTTGTCATTGGGTTCCGCATCATCTGATGGCTGCAGCCTTTGGTTACCATTCTTCGTGTCATTCGTTTGTGTGCTAACAGTATTCTTCTTCTTCTTCTTCTTCAGCGTTCTGAGCCATTGATTACAGTCTGCAATATTGGAAAATAGACAATGTCATTTCTACATTTATCAAACTGATTGATTTTGCTACATCTTCTCTATTTCTGTGTATGTCTACAGTGTTGTCTATGTACACTAATATGGTCTGTTATATTCTTCTTACAGTTACTTCTCTATGTATTGTTTGTAAACTGAAAAGTAGTTAACTGCTTTCTTACATTTAAATCGATAAATTAATTTAGTGGGGAAAAATCGTGCATTTACTTAATTCTAAAACTGCTGCTGTCAGCGTGTTGGGGAATAGAGACAAGACATATAGAGGACAAGGGACAGAATAGAGACAGGACATGCCGTATGGCATTGATGGGACATTTAAAGGACCACAGAGATGTGATAGACAGGACACAGGTAAGGACGCAGAGATGTCATAGACAAGACATCTACAGGACATTAGAGATAGGACATAGGCGGGGACTAGAGATGTCATAGACAAGACATCGACAGGACAAGCCCAGTAATACAAGGGACATAAGTTTAAGGGACTCCGTCCTGGATTGACCAGACAAACTTGCACTGAGAGACCCGACACAACACGGGCGGACAGCAGTACGACGTGACTGTTGAGGCAGTTGAGACAGCCCGGGTGTTCCGAGATACACGGGGTCCAGTACCACGTGACCATCCGGTCAGCGTGAGGGAACGGCAGACTGGGACTCGACGGTTTAGAAGAAGGACGCATGTGTTTCCGGGAGCGAGTATATAGGTTTTGCGAGAGTGCTAGCTTGTTTGCCATGTTGAAGATAGCGAGCATTTGAATGCAGGGTTTCGTGTGATTGCTTAAGTGCTATAATTGTGTGCTTATAATAATGATGTAAACGTTAACCGCCTTATGTGTGCATTGTGACGATGTTCAGGTTTTTCTTGAATAAATATTGATACCACATGCAAGACTGATAGTTTCTTGAGTGCGTGTGAGGGATCTAAGAATATCTGTGTACGTGTGAGACGTTGACAACTGCTATTTGACAAATCATAAACAGTATCTATAGCAATGGAAACAATTGCATGTTACACTCTACAAATACAGTTCTCTGTGTAATTGTCACATTTTGTTATAAATGACAGTTCTAATTGTAATAACAATTTTGACGAACGAAGGTTAAGTGTAAATAATAATAATAATAATAATAATAATAATAATAATAATAATAAAACACACTGTCAGAAGTCGGGGTGCGCCACCGCCTAGATGAAAGTATTATTCACTGGCGTACAACCCCAAATAGTCAATTGACTATGGACAAAATCTATATGGCTGAACTACAGATTAAGCCCTGAATATCCAACATACAGCTCCAAATGGCTCGTACAAAATTGAAATGAACTATGCTGAATATTCGCCAAGGAATAGGAAGGAGAAGGTTAGCTAAGATAGATTTTTAAGTCTAAATTTAAGAGTAATTGACAACTATCCCAGTATAGGTTTTTCTCCCTGACTGCTCCCTTCCTTGGTATGTAAGTAAACCCCCACCAATGTACACACACAACACGTATGCACAATTGGAATTAAAAGTATAACAACTGAACTATGAGTTTAAAATAAACTACAACATTTATTGGCTATCATTATTATTATACATCTGATGTTTTTCAAGATGATGATGATTAAATCATATAACATATTGCTAGTGATGACAAACATTACATAACTTCAATGTTACTTGTCAACTATCTGGATCTGTGGTCCAGATCAGCTAAACAGCTATGGTTCGATATCCACTCTCCAGTAGAAACAAAACAGCTTGCTGGTATTCTGACGCCTGTCAGTCCTGGCACTACCTGGTTGTCACTCGTTCCTGAGATCTATACCCAGGCGCTCTTATAGAGAGCTAGGAAGAAAGTCAAGAATGTGGTATATCTAGTTCTACATCAGTACAATCCTAAGTACTACATATATCCTAGCACCCCCATATACAATGACCAGTCTGGCCAAGTTTATCTTCCCGTTCTACTGCGTTCACCAACCTCCTTCTCCCTCCATATCTCTGTCCTACGGTCTTAGTCTGGGACGGGCTTTTCAATTGTCTCACACGCCTGTAATTATTACATTTCTGCCGTCCTATGTCCATGTCGCTAATACCGACATTCTGGGTCGTACAACCGCTCCTACCAAAGTTGGTTTAGCAGCTCACAGATTCGGTAATGGTATCATAATAGTACCTGATCATCCGGGCTTACAAGCCGTGACCAGTACCTGTGCCAGGTTTTCGTGAACGCACGCCCACAATACACTGAAAAGGTTTAGCACCATATACCCTATACCAATTGTGGGTAATGTCTGTACCATTACACCTCTGCTTCCAACACAATCGATGGCCAGTGTGCCAATGCGCACACAATAGCATAACACCACATTATTCTTTAGTGAGTTACCATATAACAAATCAACATCAAATAAACCTAAGGTATGCAAATTCAAAATGGCATATAAGATTATTCTTACATACGTAATATGAATGCAAAAAGGAAGTAATATCCTTGTCTTCAACAAACTGGGAAACATAGTTTCCATATACGTTACAGAACAAATACACGTCTGCCGAGTGCAATTCTCACTTCAAAACTGGCCATCACTCACATTCCCCCAGTCCTGCTCTAATTGCCTTATCAGATCTGTTTCACACCTCCCTGAGTCTGCCAGTCTGAATGGACTTGGCTTGTTTACAGTCCTAGGGCTATTATCTCCACCTGGGTCAATATGTTGTTCACGCCTGGATGGTTTTATTTCACTATCTCTGACATTCTCCACTTGGCTACAGGTAATTGCCTTTCATTCAATTCGTTCATTGTTGATTTAGCCAGGGTCTACCTGGGCGAGAAGGTGCCAATGTGTCTGTGTGATGTCATAGCCAGTCTGGGTCAGCAGTTTTCCACGGTGTAGACTAATTATCTAGTTGTGTCCGTCTCAAGTCTCAAGCAGCCCATTTTAATTGCCATCTGCAAGCTTACGTCATGGCTAGAGGCTTTTTGTGAGTAATCTTACCTCACGACTAGATAGCCATTGAGCAGCCCGATTAATTCATTCTTTCTCAAATTGGCCTCACAAATTTGCAGACCGAGAAAATATTCTGGGATGTTAACGAGGCATTTCGCGACACACACACAGTAAACATCTTTAATATTGCTAGAATGGTAATAGTGTAGAAGTACAAAAGTCGCTTCTTTTTTGCCGAGGAAATCAATAATCTTCTACCTCCTCCGCAAAGGGTGATAAATCCTTGTATTTTATTTTTGAAAAAAGTAGGCGTGGTCAAGAGGTCGGTGTGGTCAAGTGACCCCTTAAATTGTAGGAAGGGTACGTCTAGTGACGTGGTAGTGGTTAAAGTGATCGATGACGTGGTAAAGAGGTGGTCAAGTGGTCAAGGTGTAGTCAAGTGACCACTTAAATTGTAGAGGAGGGTAAGTCTATTGACGTGCTGGTGGTTGAAGTTAGCGATGACGTGGTTAATAGGTGGTCAATAGGTGGTCAAGTTGTCAAGGGGTAGTCAAGTGACCACTTAAATCGTAGGGGAGGGTAGATGTAGTGACAAAATGGTAAAGTGAGCGACGACGTGGTCAAGAGGTGGTCAAGAGGTGGTAAATAGGTGGTCAAGTGACCCCTTAAATTGTAGAGGAGTGTACGTGTGGTGACACAATGGTGGTTAAAGTGAGCGATGACGCGATCAAGAGGTGGTCAAGTGGTAAAGGGATGATCAAGTGACCCCGTAAATTATAGGGGATGGTAGTGTAGTGACATCCATCCATCATGTGCCATGCCGGTAAGCGTGGGCGGTCATGTTCTGCCATCTCACTTGATCACCAGAGTCGTGGATCAGCTCCGTGTTTCTGTCTCGACCATGCCACAAGGCCAAGCCATCCAGGTACTTGCTTCTAGGTCTTCCCCTTGGTCTGTTCCCCTCGATCTTACCAGTTGTCACCAAATTCTCCAATCCATTTCTTCTCATAACATGCCCAAAAAATTTTGACTGTCTACGTCTAATTTCTCTAATCAATTTACGATCTTCATTTGTTTCTTGAAGGACTTGTTCATTGGTCTTTCTGGCTGTCCATGGTATTCTTTGCATTCTTTGCAGTGACATGGTGATGGTTAAAGTGACCGACGACACAAGAGGTGGTCAAGTGGTCAAGGAGTGGTCAAGTGACCGCTTAACTTGTAGGGGAGGGTATGTGTAGTAACGTGGTGTGTACAACAAAAAACATAAAACAAATAACAAACGATTCAAAGATTAAAATATAAAAATAAAGAAACAAGTGGACGTAAAAATTACTTAGTTGTATATTGGCTATTATTTTCTTATAAGTGTTAGTGGTCATAACAACTGAAAATGACACACAAGAAAAAATGACACAACAAACTAACTCGACTAACGAAAACTTTCACAAACATTGACAACTAACACATCAACAAAATGAAACAACCAATTAAAATCTACACAACCAAGACTCACACACAACGCATTCAGAACAGGCATAGTTATAGAGAAACATACCATGTATAAAAAAGGAATCTAACGTTTTATACTCTTCTTTGTTATTTTTTCCTCAACACAAAGCATGCTGAGTAGGGTGAGGACAGGCAAGGTTCGTGCAGCGTGGCTTGCTTCGCTTCGGAAGTCACGGGTGGCAAGCATCATCTGGATCTTATCTCCGGGGCATGCTGGTGTGCTGGGGAATGAACAGGCGGACAGATTGGCTGGCTCGCCAAACTTGGTGAAGTATTGATGTATGACAAAGCAGATGTGGTTGCGGCCTTGTGGGAGCATGTGTACACCTCGGAGGAGCAAATGGATCACCATGGTCTGGCAAGAATGCGGCAGCGAGGGGTGACCAGGGGATCTGGCCGACGATCGACGTTCAGAGGAAAGGCGAGACGGCCATATAATCAGATTGCTACTGGTACTATTAGTGTTAGAGCGCTTATGGGAATGCCCCGAATGCTGTGATGTCGGTTCCTAAATCAATCAATCAATCAATCAATCAATCAATCAATCAATCAATCAATCATAAAGGAACAGAAACACTAGCACACAAAAAAAATGCTTCTGTCGATGTCTATAAGGCTTTCGTCTTGAGAGATTTCTTACGTTGTTTCCTGCAATGTAATCGAATTACCCGTAGAGGCGATGACGGGTTGATTTTCTTGATGATCTGTTGAAAATAACGGCGTAGACTGGTTATTGTAAGCATACGCATATGGGGTTGAAACTTGAGCGTACCTTGTAAAACGCCGCAAGAATTTCATCGCGCATATCCATCAATTGTTCACATTCATCACGTGTCAGCGTCAGTCCAACTTTAATGGAGAATTTCAGTTCTGATAATCCAAAGTAACGTTTTAAATGTAACATCGTTGTAGCTCTGTAACTTGACGCAGAAGCGACTTTATGATCAACACCCAGTGGTGTCAAAATGCCTTTGTGCTTCATAGATTATACTAAGGCATTTGATAAAGTAAAACATGATGAACTGATTAAAATGTTGGAAGATATCAACATTGATGGAAAAGATATAAGAATAATAAAGAATGTTTACTGGAACCAAGTAGCAGCAATTAAAATGGGAAATAAAGAGGGTAGTTACGAACAGATAAAGCTAGGAGTACGACAAGGGTGTGTCTTGTCACCAGATCTTTTCTCCCTGTATAGCGAAGTAATAATGAGAGAGATCAAAGAGATGCCAGGAATACTGGTTGGAGGTTATAATATAAATAATATACGCTATGCAGATGACACAGTATTGGTGGCGGATAATTCAACAGACCTACAACAATTATTAGACGTTGTAGTAACAGAGAGTGCAAGGAAAGGACTCTCCTTGAATATCAAGAAAACAGTAACAATGGTAATATCAAAGAAAATGGTGACACCAAAATTTGACATAGAAATAGAAGGGAAAATCCTTAACCAAGTTGATAATTTTAGATACCTAGGGGCATTTATAACATCAGATGGAAGATGTACAACAGAGATTAGGAGTAGAATAGGGAAGGCAAAAGCCGCTTTTCAGAAAATGAAGAGTATCTTATGCAATAAGTCACTATCACTGAATGTAAGAAAGAGAGTGCTGAAATGCTATGTAGAACCAGTTTTGCTGTATGGCAGTGAATCTTGGAACGTAAATGAACAAATTAAGAAGAAATTAGAAGCAACAGAGATGTGGTTCCTGAGACGAATGTTGCGAATTCCTTGGACTGCCAGAGTAACTAACGACGACTGCCTGAAACAGGCTAATGAAACTAGAACATTATATACAACAATAAGACAGAGACAAACATCTTTCTTCGGTCACGTGATGAGAAGAGAGGCATTGGAGAACATCGTAACAACTGGAAAGATCGAGGGGAAGAGAGGCAGAGGTAGACCAAGAGAAGTGATGCTGGATGGATTGAGACGGTGGCATGGAGGAATATCAGCAGCAGAGTTGATCCAGAAAACCAAAGACCGAGATCTATGGAGAGCCATGAACGCCTACGCCAGCCGGCACGGCACTTGATGATGATGACCCAGTGGTCTAACTAATTCAGCTTCGTTGGTCATGTCATGTAAACATAGTTGGCTGCAGACATCTTGAACGCTTGTTAAACGGATGACAAAATGTACAGTTCGGCTCATTTTATAGATTGTTTTTAAACATGTCTGGACCTGTTTTACCTTTGGAAGCAGTAACCAATCGAAAAACGAAACAAAAAAATTAAAGAAGAACAATTGAGGCTCCGCCTGGTTTTTTTTTTTTTTCGCGTTTCCATCCTGTTTCAGGATATTGCGGTCAACACCAGCATCTTTCAGCTGTATGTTGATTCCTAGGCTAGATTACGCTCATCAGCACGCCACGACTTTCTGAGCGACGGCTCCATACTCTCATAAGTCACTTTTGCGATTCGAACCACTGCTAATTCTCGTCGCGTCACGTGACGAGAGTATTCGGGGTTAGCGGAGAAAGCTGCGAACCCCTCAGCCATGGTTTATTTGACGTCACGGGTTTTATCGCTTGCAGGGGCATACATTTTCATAATTCCCAGACTAAAGGGGATAACTACTCCAGTCTTTTTCCTCGTTAAGATGTCGCTACTACTTCCGGAAGGGTTTAACAATTCAAGCATGTGGCAGTTTCCATTCAACGGAAGTTCATTTTCTAAACTTTAGCGCATGCATAAGAATAGCTGTCCACAGGAAGTGGTAGTAACTGACCATTCAGGTTGAATTTCTAGCCAATATACTTCTGCTTTTTTACGAAAAATATGCCTTAGCAAAACATGAATTGTCGAAGACATGAACTTACACACAACAAAGTTTCTGATGACGACATGAACTTACAAATATCTGATGCTGCAGATATGAATTCACAAAATATGAATTGGCGAGGACATGAACTTACCTACACACAAATATTGCTAATGACGATATGAGGGACACTTCTGTATGACTTGATGGGTACATTTGCATTCTATGATCGACACTTCTGTGTTTGGTGAGGAACACTTCTATATGCCTCGAGGGATACATTTGTGTGCTATGAGGGACATTTCTGTGCTAGGTGAGGGACACTTCTGTATGACTTGGGGTTGTCAGGGCATTTTGACAAATTGTGAGAGTCAGTGGTCAAATTGAAAAGATCAGTGGGTAAGTTGGCGGGGAAATTCTGTACGTTGTGAGAACTGGTGGGAAATTTGTGAAGTGTAGTGGGTAAATTGATAGGACAATTCTACAAGTTTTGAGAGCCCGTGGGCAAATGTATAGAGCCAGTTGATAAGTCATCAGAATAATTTGACAAGTTTTACAATAAAGTGGGACAGTTGTCAGGGCAATTCAACAAGTTGTGCGATATGGTGGACACGTCTGTATGCGATGTATGACACAGTTGGTTGACATGAGGGTCACCGCCTCAATTTGTCTCCTTTATTTTTTTCTTTATGACGTCACAGTAATTTCATTTGAGGGGGCATCAATTTTCATAATTCCCGGACTAAGGGAGATAACTACTCAGTCTTTTTCGTCGTTAAGATGACGTTACTACTTTCGGAGGGATTTAACAATTCAAACACGTCTTAGTTTCCATTCAGCGGCAGTTCGTTTTCTCAACTGTAACTCGTGCGTAAAAAGAGCTTCCCCCAGGAAATGATAGTAATTGACCACCCAGCTTGAATTTGAGCTATAGACTTCTGCTTTTTCACGAAAAATATACCTTACCAAAACATGAACTGTCGAAGACATGAACATAGACACAAAAATATTTTGATGCAGACGCGAACTTACAAAAGTCTGCTGCTGAAGAAATGAACTTACCAAAATTTGAACTACCGAAGACATGAACTTACACACAAAAATTAGGATGACGACATTAACTTACACAAATCTGATGTCGAAAAAAGAACTTTAGATAAGTTATCTCCCTTAACGGTGGGAAATTTGATATTTGGCCAGCGTCTCGTTTTTCTATTGGTTACTGCTTACAAACGTAAAACAGGCCCAGACATGTTTAAAAACAATCGATAAGCTCATCTGTATAAAATGAGCCGAACTGTCTATATTTAGTGATCCGTTTACCAAGCGTTCTAGGTGTCTGCAGCCAAAAGTGTTTATATGACCACCGGTGCTGAATTCGTTAGACCACTGGGTGTTGATCATAAAGTCGTTTCTGTGTCAAGTTACAGGGCTACGACGATGTTACATTTACAACGTTACTTTGGAGAATCAGACCTGAAATGTTCCATTAATGTTGGACTGACGCTGACTCGTGGTGAATGTGAACAATTGATGGATATGCGCGATGAAATTCTTGCGGCGTTTGACAAGGCACAGTCAAACATTAATATACCCATTTGGAACACTGATTCTATGTGTTCCTATACACCTACTTACAGTAACCATTTCACGCCCGCTCAAATTTCAACCCCATATGCGTATGCTTGCAATAACCAGTCTACACCGCCCTTTTCAACAGATCATAAAGGAAATCAACCCGTACATTCATACAAGAGACAACATTGCAGTTATAAACATATTTCTGGCGAACGAAAGAAGAAGAAGAAGAAAATCAACCCGTCATCGCCTCTAAGGGTAATTCGATTACATTGCGGGAAACATCGTAAGAAATCTCTCAAGAAGGAAGCCTTATAGACACCGACAGAAGCATTTTGTTGCGTCAGTGTTTCTGTTCCTTTATGTTTTGAGAAAATAATAATAAAAAAAAAAAGATTATAAAACGTTAGGTTCCCTTTTTTTTATACATGGTATGTTTCTTTATAACTATGTCTTTTCTGAATGTGTTGCGTGTGAGTCTTGGTTGTGTCGGTTTTCATTGGTTGTTTCATTTTGTTGATGTGTCAGTTGTCTGTGTGTTCGTGTGTCGAGTAAGACCATAGTCTACTCTTGCAAAGGATAGGTGCTGAAGACGGAGGCAGCCAGCCAGGAGGCGCACCACAGAAATCAGGCTGCCACGCAATAACGCCGTGAATTATGTCGACAACTGCTACATGTTATGGTGCTCGCCCTGCTCTGATCCCACAGACAGGTGCAGTGCCGGGCCTTATGCCTCGTAAGGATCTAACCACAAATAAGGGAGGTCCTTCTCAGATGTCTAGCGGAGCCAGAGGGCCTGAAAACAACAGTGGAAGATAAACTCTATGGACCGCTGAATGAACTAAAAAAGACTGTTAGATTCATACAAGAGACAACATTGCAGTTATAAACATAATTTAGGCGAACGAAAGAAGAAGAAGAAGAAGAAGAAGTTGTCTGTGTTTGTGTAAGTTTTCGTTGTTCGAGTTAGTTTGTTGTGCCATCTTTTCTTGTGCGTGTCATTTTAACTTATTCTCTGTTACATGTTGGCTGTCTTGTTTTCTTTAGCTGCCACGTTCAGTGTTTATGTTACCAGTTTTCCTTGGTTGTGTTAGTTTTCATTTTTTATTTCACTTTGTTGATGGGTCGTGTCAGTTTTCCTTGAATGTATCATTTTCGTTTGTTGTTGATTTCTTTTTGTGTGTTACAATTTGACGTTTACATTTGGATCTCATGTTTTCTTCAGGTGCCTCATTCAGTGTGTGTGTTTTTTTTTTCCCCTTTCTTTTCAGTGTTTATGTTAGCAGTTTTCCTTGTTTGTGTCAGTTTGTAGTTGTGTAATTTTATCGTTGTGTCATTTTCAGTGGTTGTGTATTACATTTTGACGTTAACGTATGACTATTTTTGCTTCTTTGGTTGTGTCAGTTTGTCTTTCTTTCAATTTGTCGTTGTGTCAGTTTTCATTGTTTGTGTCAGCAGTTTCATTGATTGTTTCAGTTTTCATAGTTTGAGTCGGTGACTTATTATCATATATGTGGGTTTGAGTAAGCAATTTGAGGATTTAGTGAGCGCCTATTTGTCGGTCGTGTTGGAATGGACAACCTATGATCTCATAAGTCTTGTATGTTACGCTATACTCGACGCCATTTTGCCTTATAGTTGTTACTCCACCCATCACCCGCCGTATCGTTGTTAGCTTTGACATAATCAACTCCTAATGGTCATGCACCTCAGAAGCTTTGAGAAAATATCAATATCTCACAATGAGCCTTTTTCGCGGTTATGAAGACCATCAACAAGGTGTGGACAATCATAGAGCGGATTTTTCAGCTATGACGTCAGCACCTTTTACAACTACAAAAGACAGATATTTAAGCAACATATTACACAACATACAATACAAACTAACTTTATAGTACATAGTACACAAGATATCACAACTCGAACCAATACATAACACATTATGCTGGTATATTACCTAATTTTTACACTACCTGTATGTAACAGACAACACCTGAGATATACAAAGACTTAGTGAAACAACAAGCACCACCCCAACATAATGAAATGCTTAATTTCCAAAGAAATATATTTAGCTACCTTGTTGATGCCCTCAAATTTACCATCACAGACATAGACATACACCCAAACCTCCTTATATGATTAACCTGCTACATATATCTGTTAGTCGAAACTCGTTTGTAAGTGTCGATTTTTACACACATACACACACACTAAACACCGGCCATTTTATTTCACCCCAACACAATCACTACTACTACTACTACTACTACTACTACTACTACTACTACTACTACTACTACTACTACTACTACTACTACTACTACTACTACTACTACTACTACTACTACTACTACTACTACTACTACTACTACTACTACTACTACTACTACTACTACTACTACTACTACCACCACCACCACCACTACTACTACTACTACTACTACTACTACTACTACTACTACTACTACTAATGCTGCTGTTGCTGCTGCTGCTGTTGCTGCTGCTGCTGTTGCTTCTGCTGCTGCTGCTGCTGCTGCTGCTGCTGCTACTACTACTACTACTACTACTACTACTACTACTACTACTACTACTACTACTACTACTACTATTACTAGTCCATCTCAACCTTTTCTTCCACTTTTCTCGTTTTTTCCACGGTATATACTACTACAACTATTATTACTACTAATACCACTATCACCACCCCTACTACTAATACTGCTGCTGCTGCTGCTGCTACTACTACTACTACTACTACTACTACTACTACTACTACTACTACTACTACTACTACTACTACTACTACTACTACTACTACTACTACTACTACTGCTGCTGCTGCTGCTGCTGCTGCTGCTTCTGCTGCTACTACTACTAATACTACTGCTACTACTGCTACTACTACGATTACCAATATTATTACTACTTGTATTACTGAAACATACCGTCGGAGATCGCAATATTTAGAAAAGCTTGATCGCCTACGATAGCCGGGAAGCCACGTGATGATGATGATGATGATGATGATGATGATGATGATGATGATGATGATGATGATGATGATGACTACAATTACTATCTGTTGTTACCTCTACTTTTCCCCGATAACATTGCTGGAATTTCTATTACTACAAATATTAATACTACTTCTATTACTTAGATAGCCTCATGACAATTATGTAAACCTAAGGCCTAGAATTGTCGAGACAACAACACTGAACGGATTAACGCCTCTGGTGATCTAGTGAAATGGTGAGTAATAACCGCCAATGCTTACCGCCATGGCACTTGCTGATGTTGTGTTGGTCATCAAAATACACCATCTGCTTTTGTGCCGGGTGAAGCGATTTGTCTCAGTAACTGCAAGCCGCGTGTTTTCCCACTCACAGAAGACGTCAATACATCGACCCTTCAAGCTACCAAACTTTCTTTTACAGAGGTAACGTCTTTAGCATTAATCGCACCGGCTGTGTCATTTTTTTATGACCACTAACACCTATAAGAAAATAATAGCCAATATACAACTAAGTTATTTTTACGCCCACTTGTTTCTTTATTTTTATATATCAGTCTTGGAATCGTTTGTTTTATGTTTTATGTTTTATGTCATACACACGACGTCACTACAGTACACTCCCCTACAATTTAAGCGGTCACTTGACCACCCCTTAACAACTTGACCATCTCTTGGCCACCTCTTGTGCCATGGCTAACTTTAACCACCACCGTGTCACTACACCAACCATCGCCTTTAATTTATTGGGTCACTTGATCACCCCTTGACCACTTCACCCCTTTTGACCACGTCATCGCTACTTTAACCACCACTGTGCCACTACACGTACCCTCCCCTATAATTTACGGGGTTATTTGACCGCCCCTTGACCACTTGACCAACATTTGACCACGTCATCGCTCACTTTAATCACCACCGTGTCACTGCAGTACCCTCCCCTACAATTTAAGGGGTCACTTGACCACCCCTTGACCACTTGACACCTCTTGACACCTCCTGACATCGTCATTGCTCACTTTAACCACCACGTCACTATAGTACCCTCCTCTACAATTTAAGGGGTCATTTGACCACCCTTTGACCACATGACCACCTCTTGACCACGTCATCGCTCACTTTAACCACCACCATGTCACTACACGTACCCTTCCCTACAATTTAAGGGGTCACTTCGCTACCCATTGACAACTTCGTTACCTCTTGAGCACATCTTGACCACGTCATCGCTCACTTTAACCACCACCAAGTCACTAGACGTACCCTCCCCTACAATTTAAGGGGACACTTGACCACACCCACCTCTTTACCACGCCTAGTTTAAAAAATTACCAGGAATTATCGCCCTTTGTGGAGGAGGAGGAAGAGGAGGAGGAGGAGGAGGATTGATTTCCTCTGCAAAAAAGAAGGGGCTTTTGTACTTCTACACTACTAATGCTTCCTAAGTGACTCAATGTGTATGCTCAGGAAGATAGAGATGGGTTTGGTAACAGTGGTTGGCGTCTCTGAGGCGGTCACGACTGGCAATGATTAGTTTCATTTTAGTGCCAGGGCGTGTGGGTGTACAAGGAAATAAGCAGGCTGACAGGCTTGCAGGGAAGACTACTGTAGATGGTTGATGAGCCATGGACCAGACTGATATACTGAATGCACTACAAGAAGTAAGACGTTTGCGAGAACCAAGTGATGACTGAATCTACAACAATGGTCAGACTGCGAGAACAGCAAGTTAAAAGAGTGTGGCCAGACAAAAGCACTATGCAGGAAGCCAAGGAAGATTAATAAACCAACAGAGAACGATAAGCTTGGGCGGTCATAATTCGCCCTGTCACTCGATCATCAGAGTCATGGATCAGCTCAGTGTTCTTGTCTCGACCATACCACGTGGTTAAGCCATCCAGGTATTTACTTCTCCGCCTTCCCCTTGTTCTCTTGCCCTCGATCTTGCCAGTTGTCACCAAGTTCTCCAATTTATTTCTTCTCATAACGTGACCAAAAAATTTTGACAGTCTACGTCTAATTTCTCTAATCTGTGTACTATTTTCATTTGTTTCTTGTAGGATTTGGTCTTTGGTCTTTCTGTCTGTCCATGGTATTCTTTGCGTTTTCCTCAGGCACCACATTTCCACAGCCAACAGATGTTTATAAGCTTGTCTGCTCTTTGTCCAAGCTTCACATCCATACAAAACTATAGGTTCTATGTAGCACCTCAACACTTTTTTTCTCGTTGCAATTGACCACTTTTTATTGGTTAGTATATTTTTCTTCTGCAAAGGGTGACTTTCGCCATGGCGATTCTTGTTCTAATCTCTTCAAAACATCTTCCATCAGATGTTATTACTGTTCTGAGATAATTGTACCGATTCACTTGTTTAAGAATATTCCCATTTACTTTTAAATTACATTTTGGTATCTCCTTTTTCCTAGTGATAACCATAATCTGTGTTTTCTTACAATTTAATTCTAACCCTAGTTGTTTACTGTGTGCAACAACTGCATCTACTAAATGTTGCAGATACTGTTCATTGTTCGCAGTCAATACTGTAACATACGCATATCTAATGTTATTGATGTTACATCCCAATGATGATGCCTTTCATATCGTCTAAATTTCTTAACATATTTTCAATGTACAGGGAAAAAAGATATGGAGACATTACACATTCCTGTATTATTTCCAATATATGTTTATTTACAAGTCTAAGGTGTTTCCCATCAATTTTGAGATCTGCAAGGATCTTTATCATGTTGACATGTCTTACTTTATCAAAAGCCTTTGTGTATTCAATAAAGCAAAGATGTAGGTCTTTGTTTACTTCTATAGAACGTTCAGTTAATGTTCTCAGCATTAATTGCATACCAATAAAACATAATTACTCTTCTTCTGCCTTTCATCTCCTAACGGAGAATAGGCATTGAGCCAACTCACACTAGGCCTTTTGTAAACTTGTTCATGTATAGTTTGATTTTGCAGCTACGTAAGTCACACAGTTCTGTGGGATGGCAGGTAAATGTAGCTGGTGTTTTCTACAGGTGTAATTAGGTGACAGCAGCATCGAACTTTATATTCCCGTTTGTCAGGTGGCGCTAGGTGTCTCATGCGCATGTGCAGTGCATAGACAAAATGGCGACTCTACTTACGGAGTGTACAACCAAAGAGCAACGTGCTGTTGCGCGTGTTTTGTTTGCTGAAGGACTGCCTGCAAAGGACATTCATAAGGAAATGATTCCTGCTTATGCTGACAAATGTTAGCTGAGTAGACAAATTTTCTTAAGGACGCTCTAAAATTTTGATGAAATCCGATCTGGTCGTCCTGTTGAGATTGCAACAGAAGTATCTGTGCAGCGGATGGAGGAGATGATTAAAGGTTACAGGCGAGTAACGATAGACTCTGTAGTATCTGCAATAGGGTGCTCACATGGTTCAGCATACAGCATAATGCATGATCGATTGAAATTCGAAGAAAAAGTCCAGGACTGCTGACTAGAAGAGTGTTGCTTCTTCATGCCAATGCCAGACCACATACGGCTTGATTAACTCAGGAGAAAATTAACCAACTAAGGTGAGAAGTTCTGGAACATCCACCTTACAGCCCCGACTTAGCCCCTAGCGATTTCCACCTTTTTGGTCTACTGAAAACCCACCTTGACGGGAGACATTTCGCGAACGACGCCGAAGTTGAAGGTGAAGTGAAAACGAGGTTTAGAAAACAGAGCACGCAGTTCTACGCAGCCGATTTGGGAGGACTGATAAAACGATGGGATAAGTGCATCAATTTTTGTGAAAATTATGTTGAGAAATAAAGGGACAATGTAGGTATAAAAATAAACTGGTTTCAAGTTATCATATTTAGTTATGGGCCTACGGCCATGTGTGACTTACTTATTGACTTCCCCTCGTAACGTTTTCTACTGGATGAGGTAGCCAGTATAAGCAAACATGTAAAAGTGTTATGTAGGACATAGATAGGACAAGAGACAGAAGAGGGGTAAGGACAGATAGGACGTAGATAAGGACCTCTACAAGGGAGTAGATAGAGTAGAGACAGAACGCAAGCTATAACTTAGAACAGTCATAAGACAGGACTTAGATGGGGACACGGACGTGTCATATCTAGGACACCAGCAGGACCAACCCCGAGGATAGGGCGGGGGACGCTAGTTCACGGGACAACACCCGTAAACAGACTAAGCAGTAGTACAACCCAAGGTTGGCATGAACAAGACTACTGTACTACGTGACGAATAGAACAGCACGGGGTTTTGCTGACCGCACGGGATTTAGGACGACCAGGGCAGCGAGTGGACTGAACTTACTCAGACGGGACAGGACAGTCTTCCAGACAGGACGTGTGTAATTTTTTTCCGAGAGCCAATAAGTAGTTTACGAGGGCGCAAGTGACAGATAGCGAGAGTTGAGATTGTATCTGATTATGTATGAGTTTTGTGAGGAAAGGCGACCACTGTATATTTAGACAGGCAATCACCGCCTGATCACGATTGTGTAAATATCTCAGGTTCGCCTGAAATAAAGTGTATAAATTCCATCCACGCAACTGATGTTTCTTTGAGGTGTGGATGAAGTAGCGAGAGTGCCTGTATGCAATATAAGATGTTGACAGGCAGCCAAAAGTGGTGTCAGAAGTTCGAATGAATTCATAGCCTACAGGAATGTGCAAAATTGGTGTCAGAAGTTCGAATGAATTCATAGCTTACAGGAATGTGTTAAAAAAAAGTGTGTAAACTCGATTATGATGAATGTGTAAGATCAGAACGTAAGTTGGAGATTACAGCGTAAGTGTGAAATATTTAGTCGTGCTTGAGTGTACAGTACGCATAATTTTTAGGAAGACTACAAAAGTGTGCAAATTGGTGAAACGTATTAAATTGTGATAACAATGAAATGTAAGATGTTTTCACAGAAACGTTTCAGTTGATGCCCCAAGCCAGTGAAGACTACATGACACATACAAAACGACAACAGACACGACGACAGACAAAATTAACAAATATATTTCGTATTCCAGGTTTCCTGTCTGAAGAAACGACTAGACAGACAAATTGTATATTGATTTATCAGTATCTTTGTTGATTATTAATTGTTGCTGCTCTATACAACAGAGTGCAGAATAAAAGTGTTTCTAACATCCCGTGTAGTGTGACAGGGAAGAAACAGAAGATAACTCCCGAGAATGGCGTGAAAAGCTGAAATTGTCAAAAGCATCAGATAAGTACCCCAGTGGTTTTGAATGTTGCAATTTAAATTAGCACCTTCTTGATTTTTCTCAATGCTGTAAAATTGCCAAGTGTATTAGTATTGAACATTGTAAAATGTGCTTGTGTGTAAAATCGGAACGGCAGTTAAACGTGTGTAATATAACTGATAACAATGTCGACACTAAAGAAATGTATAGAAGCTGGAAAAGATCTAGGGTTTAGTGGAGACAAATTAGAACAGTGGGCAGAGAAAAAGTACAGAGAACATACGGTTAGAGTGGCAGCAATTGAGAGAGAGGAGAGAGATAGAAAGCAGCAAGAGAGAGGAGAGAGATAGGAAGCAGAGACAGGAAGAGGGAGAGGAGAGAGAAGGAGAGAGAGAGCAGAGAGAGAGGGAAAGGTACAGGAACGATGCAAATTAAGAGCTGAGAGATGCGGAGCTAACAATTAAACGAGAGAGTTGGTGAATGCCACCAAATTAAGGAGCTAGAGATGCCACCAAACTAAAGATAGAATAGCTCAAAGAGCGAAGCCGAACTAACAAAAAAACAACTAGGAAATTGAGGCTACAAACCCAGTTAAAAATGAAGGAACTGGAGGTAGAGTCCCATGTACACATTGCAACTACGAAGTTGAAAAGTAAAGAGGAGGAAAATAAGTATAATAAATACAAAGGGATAGTGAAACCATTCTGCCAAGGTGACTCAATTTCTGCTTGGTCCGAAAATGTAGAGTTTCAGTTAAAGTTCCAGGAAATACCAAAAGAGCACTGGGCTATGATATATATGAAGAACTTGTCAGGGGAGCCTTTAAAAGTAATAGAGTTCATTCCCCAAGAACTAAGGAATGCATACGAATATATATTCACCAACGTATTATGCAGCATTTCCTTTTAGATGCCCTAGGGTATCAAGTTCAGTTCTCCAAATTGAAGCACAAAAACAACGAAACCTTCATCCATTACGTCTCTCACGTACAGGACGTATACAATAAGTGGCTGAACGCTGCAAAGATTGATAAGAACTACGAAAAACTTAGGGACTTAATGATAATGGACAAAATTATTTCAACTATCCCAAGTCCCTTTGCCAAATTCTTACAGCAAGCTGATGTAGAGTCGTTAGAGCAATTAGAGAAAAGAGCGTCAGCTTATTTTTCATCTAACAGGGGCATATTTAAAGCTAACATCGAAGAGAGTGAGATAGTGGCAGCTGCCAGTAGTAAACCTAAAAAACCATTCACATTTAGGGAGAAACAAAAACCTAATCCACCACAGTGTCCATACTGTAAATTTTCTCACGATCAGTTCGGAATGTGTGATGCTACTCCAAATTATCCATCTCATCTAGAGATGATGATAAAGAAACAGCAGAATAAGAGAGAAACCTACAGACGTGCGGTTAAATTTTTTTTTGCCATTCTTACGGGCATTATTCGTCACATTGTAAAGGGCGCCAGAGATTGAGAGCTGTAAATGCTGTGCTTATTGATACATCGTCTGAAAGCGAAAGTGAGCAAGAGCAAATGCAAGAGAGTAGAGAGAATGTAGTAGCAGCGAGTTAGTTAGTTAGTTAGTTAGTCGCAGTTCCAACTTCACAGCAACGGGTCGTCCCCATTACGCTCCGTTCCTGTGCCAGTGAATATCACACAAAATGCTCCCCACTGCCCAATGTGAAAAGTGGAGAAGACAGGAGTCTCGGCAAACAACGGCCCGCACAGATACACTGTGCATAATACCGCCGTCAGAATGTCAACACAATAGTCCCCCACAAAACACCCAGTTCATTTCTGATGGAATCGGCAGTCATTTTGTCATCTGGATGTTTCCTAGATGTTCACCCACACAGTCCACGAAATACAGTTAATCGTCGATGGCAGTGGCAGTCAACCAGAAGCCCAGCAGCCACGCATTTCTGCATAAGGCAAAAACCGGTCAACTCTGGGACATAGCCATCTGCCATCGCTCCGAACATGCAGTCACGTTCCAAAATACCTCGGGCAGATTCAAAAGCATTTCACACGAAACTCACAGCTCACAGTGTCGCGCCACGCACTCACTCAGTAGCAGGGCAACGGAACCATCAAGCCTCCTTAGTCGCCTCTTACGACATGCGTGGTAGGCTGCAGTGTTGCTATTCTTTCCTTCCCTTATGGGCCCCGGCAACACACGGGAGAGTAGCAGCGAGTGATGTACTTAATTATGATAGATGTTCAACTTGTCATCAGTTTCATAAAGATGGAGTACTGAAATGCGGGCATACAGTGCCATTGTCAAGTGAAAACGCAAACGCAGCAGTTGCCTCAATAGGCAAACTAGAATTCCACTATGGAATGGTGAATGATAAACCTTGCCAGCTCTTGATCGACAGCGGGAGTACCTTGATCGGTTTGAGAAAGGAACTGGCTAAGCCAGAAGACTACACAGGCGAGTTCGTGAATTGCCGAACTTTTTCGGGCAATATAGAGAAGTACTGTCGCATATTGCGCACTCCGTCAGTTCACACCTGCACAGCACTAACTCAAAAACACAGTTCTCAACAAAAGCGTTCACACCAGAAAGCATTGGAATGTCAAGAATGTGGCGTCAGCTCTAATAATAGCCATGTCACCCAGTGATAGACAGGTCAGATGTTTGGATCCTGCCTTATTCATTGGATAACCTAGAAGAATCGCGTCGCCGCGAAGGCTCTTGGGACAATAGACGCCATAATTTGGCACATACAAGCGAGCCGTCATTGGAGCTGGTTGTGTTTCATGGGGAGTTCTCGAATGTATGTCCCCCGCCTGATTCATGGGAAGACTTTTGTCTAACATCATTGTTGCTGAGTCTTAAATACTTATGAGTCAGGTAAAGCTTTGTATGAGAGTGTGTGTGTGTGTAAGTTTCGGCACTAATAAATATATATTCTTCTATCAGAAGACAGCCGCCAACTGTTCACCCGGTTCCAGAAATGGCTGCTTACCGCCATCACTGGTGTAGATATCTGACTCCATCTATCTTTCGTTTCCAGAAGAGTTGCTGTGCAAACACTATGTCTTAAGCTGTGAAAAGAGGCTCACTCAAGCCCAGACTGCTATTCCTAAGCCTAAATCCTACTAGCTTTCTGACTGCGTTCAGAGCAGGTTTAGTACAGGACAATCTATGATCTGTGTGCTGTCTGTCGCCTTGATTTCAATCCACAGCGAAACTTCAACACACGCGAATGTGAGAGGGAGGCATGAAAGTGCTCTACCTCTTATCTTATATGTTCGTGGTGTGAGGACAGATTGTGTGTGTAACTGTTTAGCATCAATGACGGGTCCAGCATTTATACTGCTGTGATTTATTCGAACACATTGTGACATGATCGACTATGTATCTAGCACTCTGACCAAACCACAGTCAAGCTAACAACCCAACTCCAGCACTCAAGTGAACGAATAAAAGAAGGTTGGTGTTAGAATGAGAGAATGAGTGCACTGTGTCATCTCATCTTTCTTTCACTCTGTATATATGTGTTAATGAATGAGAGGCAGTGTAAATCCTCATAAGGAATGTTTCACATAGACCTCCACATTCATACCAATTATATGTTAATCATTATGTTAACTTAAGAGTGAAAATATTTAATGTATGTTTCTTTACATTATTACTTGGATGCAACATGTGGAATATACTTTTATCAAACCATCACCCTGTTTGACAGAGTAAGTAAAGGACATAATATGCTTTCATGCAGAATCACTTCTAAACTGTCAAGGGGATTATCACCCCAGTGTCAGAAGAAGAATAAAGGAAATGACAGAAGAGGTGAGGAGGTATAAACAGGAAAATAACCAAGCAGACTAAAACAATTGAGGCAGCACTGATTGGTAACATGAGTTATGATGAATAAGATGAACAATCATCCTGTTCTGTTCCATTACTATTTAGGATCAGTTATGCTGCGTGCATTTCATCATTAACACTCCATCATTCCTCTCCTAGCCTTGTCATTCACTGTGTCTGTGTCCTCTGTGAGAACATCAGCCAACAGAGAAATATGTACATGAGCAGAATAAGAGGGCTTGCCAAATCAATTGCTGATGTCTAATGCTAGTACAAAGAAGAGACACTGTAGCTCTAACTTGTAGGTACTTCCTGAATCTGCTACCTTCTGTAACTCCTGTCTGTAGCCCTTTTCATTCTTGTCAACTGAAGAATTATCATCCATTGACTAGATATAAATAGGTTCACCATGTTTATTCACCTCAGGTGAGGATGACGGTGTTCGCAGATTGTCATGATCCAGATTCTGCAGATCATTGCCCAAATGGTGCTCAATGGATCTGTAGATCAATAGCAGATCTTTAACAATGTGGTGCTCAAAGGGATCTGTGGTTCAGGACTAAGATTAATATGATCATGAGTCTCCAGATCATTACCGAAATGTGCCCAATGGGATCTGAAATCATGACTATTCTGATGATTCATAAGATCTGAAATTCATGATTATTCTGATGATTCATAAGATCTGAAATTCATGACTTTTATCAAGATCACTAGGATCTGTAATACATCACAAAGACAGCAGAATATCCAAAATTATGGCTGAGGTCTTACTACAAATAAAATAGGAAGAACTTTGTTATAATCAGTTATACATTCAGATAACTTGAGAACCAGCAGAAGTGCAGAGACAATGGTAGGAAATCAGTGGTGTAATCCAGTGGCTAAATGAATGAACCACCATGAGATCTTCTAGGAGTTCTATTCTCCTTCGTGTATTTAGAACATTATCCTATAGACTGATGTGTATTGTTCATATGTTCATGAATGCTTCACTGGCTTATTTCCACAGCTTTTTGGTTAATAAACAAAATTAACTTTTCCTGCATTCTTCTGTCAAGTACATTGTGGTGTGACAAAACATTTTTTTATTTATGTGTTTAGTTAATGAAACTACCTCACATAATTTTAGAATCTGGAACTACAGGTGGCTAGATAAACACGAATAGACAGCAAAGTTCTGTTCTATTGTAATCTCCCAGGTTCCAGGTTACTCAGAAAAGGGAACTTTAAATCTTATAAATTTCCTGTGACCATTTCACCTAAAAGGGAAAATGATCATAGGTGGGGACTCGTGAGCTAAATAAGTTTCTCTTTTCGGGAAGGAAGATTTTGGAGGGAAAAAATCTACATTCCTGGGAAACCCCTAGATTTCCAGAGCTATTATGGGACACTTTGGCTTCCAAGGACCCATCCCCTCCTAACGAAATTAGTCCCATCCTCTTAGCGTACTTCATTGTGGGGTAGGTCGAGGTGGGTACTGCTTCCAACTTTCCAAAATGTCACAAGTACCCATTAGTCACAGCTCGTATAAATACTCTTTTCTGATCCGACACATTTATGTGCGCCATCTTACATGACCCGTGTACTGATCGTATAATCGGGTGCATGCCAGAGGTAAAAAAATGTACCACTAACGAAATAAAGCATGGAGAGAAACCTATGCCAATAAAGGTGCAAAAACCTTACAGCTTGAACCTGAACAAGAGGTTTTAGTACAATTACTTGATAAGAATGACCTACTATCAACGTTATGGCAAGGGCCATTCAAAATAGTGAGAAAAGTATCTAATGTTGACTATGAAATATCACTGAACAACAAACTCAAGATATTCCATATCAACATGCTCAAACCATATTACTCTAGACAAGAACAGGAGACAGAAGACGAACACAGTGCAACCACAGCAATCAACCAGACAGAAGACGAACACAGTGCAACCACAGCAATCAACCAGACAGAAGACGAACACTGTGCAACCACAGTAATCAACCAGACAGAGGACGATGACGTTGAACTACCAGTACCGACAGTCGACACTACAACGACGATCGACAGTATACATCTGGGACCGAAAATGACAGACGAACAAAAACAACAGACAATAGCATTACTGACAGAATACAAAGCAATTTTCTCAGACATTCCAGGTAGGACAGATAGGATACAACACTCCATTGTTCTCTCCGACTATACTCCTATTAAATGTCGACCATACTCCATCCCTCTGAACTATAGGGACAATCTCGACAAGGAAATTCTTAGTCTTGAATCTTGTGGGATAATTCAGAAATCCCAATCAGAGTACTCCTTTCCCATCGTCTTAGTAAAGAAGAAGGATTCTACTATCAGACTCTGCGTCGACTACAGAAAGCTAAATGCAATAACAAAGACAGACGCAGAACCTATCCCTTCCTGTGACGATCTGATCTTAAACATGTCAGCATCTACCATCTTTTCAAAACTTGACCTAACTAAAGGCTACTGGCAAATTCCTATGCATAAAGATTCCATCCATCTTACTGCCTTTGCAACACCTTTAGGTCTATATGAGTGGCGTTTTCTTCCTTTCGGCCTACGCAATGCGCCTGCGACTTTTGTCCGTCTCACTAGGGAGCTCTTAGCATGGAGTAACAAACACCCAAACTTATATAGACGACATTTGTGTGCATACAACAGACTGGACAACACACATACAAACCTTAAGACATGTCTTCGAGAGAATTAAGTTGTTTGGACTCACAGTCAAACCAACCAAAGTGGAGATGGCATTGGAGGAGATAGACTTCTTAGGCCATACCATATCAAAGGGCCACTTAAAAAGTGATGACAAAATTGTAACCAAAATTTTGAATCCTCACTATGCCAACAACCAAGAAGCAAGTGAGAAGTTTACTTGGTTTAGTAAATTACTATAACAAATTTATTCCTAATTTGGCTCAGATTACCAGTGTATTTTTCTGATTTATTGAAATCGAATGTAAAAATAAATGTACAAGATGCTACTTTAAATAGTGCAATGTCAAAACTAAAGCATCATTTTAGTAACATCCCTATCTTGAAAGTTAGCTAACCCAAAATTACAATTTACTCTTAGGACTGATGCGAGTACCACAACCATAGCGGGCGTACTCCTACAAGAGTATGATGGGATCCTTCATCCAATATTGCATGTAAGTCGCAAGCTCACTGCTACAGAATCCAGATATGATGTGCTCAATTGGAGCACTAGCGATTGTATATTGTGTTCGTAAATTACATAGATTTCTGGCAGGAACACATTTTGTCTTGGAAACTGACAATTCTCCGTTGATAGTAAAAGGAAAAGGGCCTTCCAAAGAATAACAGAATTTATCGCTGGTCCCTGATACTCCATAACTATTCATTTTCTGTAAGGCACATTCGAGGAAACAAGAATAAATTAGCAGACTTGCTGACCAGACACTCAGACTTTGAAGTGCAACAGAAAGAGGACGCGACATCGTCACCGTCATCTGCAGCGACTATAGATTACTGTATATAAACTGTGGTAGTAAATAGTAAGACAGAGGGACGACGCTACATCGTCACCAGCATCTGCAGCTACAATAGATTATCTAGTGTATATAAACTGTGGTAGTGATATTAAGACAGAAGGACGACGCTACATCATCACCAAAATCTGCACTACTTAAGATTAACCATTGTATATAGACTGTCGTAATGAATTAGCACAGAGAGAAGACGCGGCAACATCACCTTCAACTGGAGCTACAACCAACTTAGTTAGATATACTGTGTTAATATAAAATGTACTAATTGATGGTGCATAACATGATTTTAAATGAAGTTACACTATTAAATAAATGTTTCTTATGTTTAGAATATAGTTAGAGAAATGTACCAACGATCTAAATTGAATTAGGTTAGTAATAATTAAAATCATCTAGCTACATTCAAATATAGAGTATAGTTAAATCAGGAACACCTGTTAATTTATTGCTAATTAACAACTTAAAATTAGAATTAGAACACCATGTCTCGTAAGAGACAAATATCTTAGAAGCCAATGATAGCGATTAGTTAGGATAACGTAACGTAATTTAACTTAGTTTATAATTTAGATTTAGTTACAATTAAATGCATTTAGAACTTATTAGGCTCATTAACAATATTTTACTTTAAGGGAGCCAACACATTTCTCCTACATCATGTTTAATTAGTTAAATTACCTTTCCTTATTTAGTAACACCTATTACACCAAACTATAGTAAACCATTTATTTAGGATAGTTCGTTCCCTTAGTATTGCCTTAAGCAATCCAACAACCTTGTAAATACTTTAGTTTAACATAGAAAGTACTATTAAAAGGTACTACAAGTCGGCTCAGTAATTGTTTAAAACGAGCCCATTTTTATTTTAATGAGAAAAATATTTTTAAACTTACATTGTCTGAATCAGTGAACAAAAGATGAGTGAAAGGAAGAATGAAAGTATTAAAAATATTACGAATGTTCAGTGGTGCATTTTTTCCTCGCACACATGAGTTTTTTTATGAATTGTCTTCGTCTTCTGTGTAACACATGTGAGTGTGTAGTTATTTTATATGTGTTTCAGCCACTATTACATTGCAGCTATGGTAATGTTTTCCAGCGTCTCAGTTCGGCGACGCATCTCACAAATCAAGCATAAGCATTTATTTGTGACTTGCAGAAACCTACCTGCGACACTTGAAGGCTTTAATTACATGAATTATAAACATACACTTATGTTTCTAATTTGAGCATACATAAAGTATAAATCAACACGCATACAAAAAGGAATACAAACAGATAAAGTACAAACATCAGGATTTTGTAAAGGAGAGCACACATGCACAGGGGACACAACAGACTTACAGAAATGTTGAGAACACAGTTGAGAGTTTATCTGCAATCGGAAGTCAGATAGGTGAACATCAGCAGACACACAATTTGTAAGAGATGTTGAGGTGCATTGCACGGGAGTCATGAATTATATATTCATGAATTGTTTCCATAACAGGAACAATTTGTTTCGGGATATCGGTTTTCGTTATTTGGAGAGGTAGTTTTTTTTTTAAAAACAAACTGGCCTTGGTTCGACACAGCTTCCAAGAGTGTAATGTGGAAGAGTAGTGACTTTTACCAACCGTACAGGTGTGGGACACTGATCATAAACCAGTGGGTAAAGGCATCAACTTTATATCAGACTTATATAAGTCAGAAGTGGTACCCAAGGACAAGAGTAGTGAACTCCTACAAACACATTGACAAATTAGATCCAACTAATTTTTTATATGCTACGACGACATTGCGTCACACCTACTAGTTTGAATTTGGTGACGCAATACGGGGGAGCCAAGGGAGTATGTCAAAGTGTTAGGTAGGACATAGAGAGGACAAGAGACAGAAGAGGGATAAGGACAGATAGGACGTAGATAAGGACCTCTACAAGGGAGTAGATAGAGTAGAGACAGAACGCAAGCTATAACTTAGAACAGTCATAAGACAGGACTTAGATGGGGACACGGACGTGTCATATCTAGGACACCAGCAGGACCAACCCCGAGGATAGGGCGGGGGACGCTAGTTCACGGGACAACACCCGTAAACAGACTAAGCAGTAGTACAACCCAAGGTTGGCATGAACAAGACTACTGTACTACGTGACGAATAGAACAGCACGGGGTTTTGCTGACCGCACGGGATTTAGGACGACCAGAGCAGCGAGTCGACTGAACTTACTCAGACGGGACAGGACGGTCTTCCAGAAGGACGTGTGTGATTTTTCCGAGAGCCAATATGTAGTTTACGAGGGCGCAAGTTACAGATAGCGAGAGTTGATTGTGTATGAGTTTTGTGAAGAAAGGCGATCACTGTATATTTAGACAGGCAGTCACCGCCTTTATCATGATTGTATAAATATCTCAGGTTCGCCTGAATTAAAAGTGTATAAATTCCATCCACGCAACTGATGTTTCTTTGAGGCGTGGATGAAGTAGCGAGAGTGCCTGTATGCAATATAAGATGTTGACACAACCCTTCCTGGAAATCTCTAACGACGTGCATGGTATGTTGCAGTTTGTTTTGTTTAATACTTTTTATGGGCCCTGGCTAGGTCAGCGTGGCTGAGAGATTCATGATGGAGCTCAAACTTTCTCTTGTGGTCGCTTTGGCGTAGTGGATTCTTTCCACACGCCGATCAAGTGGATTTTTTTTTGCGCTCGCTCGCCTTGAACTCACGCGTAGTCCATACACGTTCTGCTGCTTATAGTACACTGGGCTGATTTTTGCGTGTGGATTATCTTTCCCTATTAGCAGTGTCCCTCGCTATCAGGCTAACCCACTCCGACTTCTGAGGTACTTGTAATTTACGTCCCTAACTAACCGCAAACGAAAACTCCAGTCCAGTGCACTCACTAGTTGTAGCTGCTACTAGTAATAGTAGTGTGTGTATATATATACTGAAGCACATAAAAAACCCACCAGTATAAGCTAGGAACAGAGTGTGATAAGTAAATATAAGTGTTTACAAGTTTACATATTTGTAATCTTTATTTTTTCCCCTATTAATCCATGCCGGTCGTTAATTTGTACATTTGATTGTTATGAAATTCATTGCATTCTGTGCAGGCAATTTAGAAAACCAAAAATGCAACCATTAAAAAATGCATTCACACAATCTTCAGTATCTAGTATGTCCACCATGTGCTTGACAAGAAGCGTGACAGTTGCTCCACATGGAACGCCACGAGTCTCTGAAGGAAACTATGAATAATCTAGTCCCATTCACGTGTAAGAGCAGCTTCGAGCTGTTGCAGATTAGATGCAGAACCTTGCTTGTAGACTGTCAAAGCTCGTCCCACATATGTTCTATAGTGGACATGTCTGGTGATAAGGCAGGCCAATCAAACGTCACATTATGCTGCTGCTGTAGATATTGCTGCGTAATGCACGCGGTGTGTGCATGAGCGTTATTCTGCCGGAGAAGCTGCAAGTCTAGATAATTTCTGAACGCAGAAGCAACCAGTGCTTCCAGAACCTCATCTCGATGTGTCACATCATTAACATTTCCATGGGAGACGTGAAGAGGCAAGCCACCTACAAATCGGTTGTGCTGACGAACACAGCTATATGCAAAGCGTTCCCCACACCGTTAGCAAATCCGCATACGTTCATCAGCAAATGATAGTTTTAATCTGCTTTCGTCTGTGAACAGGACAGCATTCCATTGTAGTCTAATCCATCTGACATGTTGCTCTGCCCATTGCAGACGATGTCTGTGAGGCCAGATTGGCCCAACATAAGATCTCTTGCAGTAAGGCCTGCAACTCCGAGTCGTCGTATGACTGTCATTCGAGAGACTTGCCCGCGTCGACACACTCTTGCTGTTGCTGTTTGATTCATCTCATCTAATCTCATCATGTTCCTCTCGTACCTTGCGATGTTGAGGTGAAGTATAAACAGCGGGAGTGTGCCCGCTTATGGGCTTCATGTATCGATATTCCCATCGACTCTGTTATTCCCTGCGTCCATCGTTTACGTCGTCGGCCTCTTCCTCTGCTTTCCTCTGGTCTGTACATCATTGCTTGTTGTGGTATACTGTAAATGGCCACACCATTTGACTTGCTGCCTTCTAATATAATCTAGTGCAGCTATAATCCCCACTTTAGTCCTGATTTCTTCATTTCTGATCTTATCTCTTCTTGATACGATGAGTATTCTTCTCAGGAATCTCATTTCTGTTGTTGTGATTTTTCTTTTCTCTTTTTCTGTCATTGTCCAGGTTTGGCATTGGTAACATAGAGTTTGTAGGAAGATTGTGTTGTAAAGTGCTTTCTTAGTAGTTATTGATTCATGTTTGTTCTTTAGTATTGGTGCCATTTGTCCAATGAGTTGGTTTGCATTATTACATCTATTTTCGATCTCGTCTTCTGATTTGTCATTTGATGATATTATCTAGCCGGTATCTGTGGCTAAGGGCTTGCGAACGCGGTCTGTGAGCCCGTATACCCGGGTTCGAAACACAGTGTTGCTGGTTTTTTCGAAAAAGGTATAGGAGGCGGTCGTTCAGAAAGCAATGGCAAACTACTGAACGTAAAATTTACCTAGTACAACAACAGCAGCTGAAAAATGCTGGTGTTGACTGCAACGTCCCGTAAGGGATACGCAACAAAATTATACTTCCTGGGTACTTGAAAATCTTTACTTGCTTCAAGAGATGTTTGTTTAGGTGAATCGTTGTTGCTTTTTCTCCTTTTGTTACAGTCATTACATCTGTTTTACTTAAGCTAATTGTCATGTTATGTTACCTACACATTTCATTTAGACTATTCATATGGTCTTGTAATTCAGCATCTGATTTTGCAATTAGTGCTTGGTCGTCCGCAAACAGGAGTCCTCTAATGGTTAGATTTGCAGATGGTTCTTCTTCCATGTTTTCGTCATGCGGTGTTCTTGAGGTCTCTGTTTGACTGGTTTCTTTACATATGTTGTCTATATATTATGTGTTATGAACAAGAAGGGGACAGGGCACAACCTTGTCGTACTCTAGATCTTATGGTGAAGGGTTCTGAGTGTCCTCCAGTTGCTCTCACTATGCATTGACTGTTGTTATATAAGCTTCTACATAGGTTTGTTAGACATGTACTCACTCCATATTGTTTAAGGATTTCCCACAGTTTGTTTGTATCTACTCTATCAAATGCCTTTTCTTGGTCGACAAAGGCTAAGTAGAGTGTTTCATCGAATTCGATTGATTTTTCTATAAGTTGTCTAAGAGCAAAAATGGCATCTGTGCATCCTTTGTTTTTCCTAAATCCAAATTGTGTTTCACTTAGCTGAGGATCTATAGTTGTTCGTAATCTTTTCTCAAGAATTTTGCAAAATATTTTCCCAGTATGACTCAACAGTGAAATACCTCTGTATTGTGTGCAGTCTCTTTTGCTGCCATTGTTTTTCCAAATTGGGATAATCATGGCGTTTCCCCAGTCTCGTGGTGTCCGTTGTTCTAACCAAACATGGTTGAATAGTCTATGTAGCCATGCTGTTCCTACTTCTCTTGCTGCTTTAATTAGTTCATTTGGTATTTCAACTAGTCCTGGTGAAATGGGGCTAATCTGAAGGCTTCTATAATTTCTTCTTTCAGTATGTCTGGTTCTAGTTCTTCTGTGGCATCTGTGTCGGTTTCTTGAATTCCTGTGACATCTGATGGGATGTTGAGAAGTTGTTCGAAGTACTGTTTCCATCTCATTAGGTTTTGTTTTTGTTCACTTATTGGTTCTTCATTTTCGCTGTTAATTATTTCAGTTGTGTCAAAGGAATCTCCTCTAGTTCTGATTGCACTCATCTTTTTTTATAGAAGTTCCTAGTTGCCTCCTTGTAGTTCTTATTTAAGGTTTCTCCATACTCCCCCCCCCCCCCCCCCCCCCCCAGTCTTTTTGTTTTTCCCTCTTTACTATTCTATTTACACGTCATCTCGCTATTCTATATTCTATGTAATCGCACTCCTGTTTGCTCTTGGACCACTTTTTATATTTTTCCTTTTTGTCTTTTACAACTTTCTTTACTTCTGCATTGCACCAACTTGTTATTTTCTTTATCCGTGTTTTGCGTTTTTTCGTGGTTTCACATGCTATTTTTGCATTATTTAAAATAAATGCTTGATTTGAACATCTCCCATTTTTCTTCCACTGTCTTTCTTTCTATAGGTAATTTTACAAAGATTTCAGTTAGCTCTATCTCATAATTTTCCCTCACTGCCTCGTCTTTGAGGTGTTTTAAGTTTACTGATTCGCATGGCATATAGTTTCCTGGTCTTTGCTTTCTTCCGCTGATGTGGCAACTACCGCTTTGTGGTCTGCGTTTATACTTAAATTGGGCACCGCCATTGCATCTAATATATTTCTCTTTCTGTTATTTCTTGTTAATATAAAATCAATTTGGCTTTTAGTATCTAGATCGTTCCATTTATACTAGGTGCATTCTTGTGAGTCTTTGTGTTTATAGAATGTGTTTGTTATATAAAGGTCGTGTTGGCTGCATAATTCTATCAGTCTACTTCCGTTATCATTTCTTTCATTATGTTTGTCTCCAAATGCTCCAAGATATTTTTCTGTGCCC
This sequence comes from Cepaea nemoralis, assembly GCA_014155875.1. Classification (NCBI taxonomy): domain Eukaryota; kingdom Metazoa; phylum Mollusca; class Gastropoda; order Stylommatophora; family Helicidae; genus Cepaea; species Cepaea nemoralis. The sequence goes on from JACEFZ010020330.1 coordinate 186,728, forward strand.
GCTCTGTTGTGTCCTAGTCTTGCATTGAAGTCTCCCATAACTATGATGTTGCCCTGCCTATCTATTTTATTTAGCACGTCATGGATGTCTTCAATGCAAGAATATTATAGTTATTAACGGTATAAATTGAAAATCATATATGAGCGGGACACAGAGACATATTTTTTTCCCGCGTTTCCATCCTGTTTCAGAATATTGCGGTCAACATCAGCATCTTTCAGCTGTATGTTGATTCCTAGGCTAGATTACGCTCATCAGCACGCCACGACTTTCCGAGCGACCGGCTCCATACTCTCATAAGTCACTGGTGCGACTCGAACCGCTTCCAATTCTCGTGCACTCCCGTCAACCACGAGTGTATTCGGGGTTACGGAGAAAGCTGCTAACCCCTCTGCCAGGGAGCCGGCACACAGAGACATATGGAGAAACAAAATAAAAATTCAGAAGTTAGTAATTGTCAGAAAAAGAATTTTAATAAGAAACGGTGGTATTGGCCATCTAATAGTGAAGACGTAAGAGCTTTACGAGACCAACTGGTTTCAGATCAGACAGTTGCAATATTCGGTTGCAAAGATGAGCAACAGAGAAGAAAACACAGACAGAACCTTAGGTGGTCAGAAAGTGATTTCGGTTTTAAGTGTCAGTTGAAATTTAGAAATTTTTGTACAGGTAAATTTAGGGAGCCAGGCCGGTCTGAAAATAGTCAGACAAGGGCAAGGGATACCAAGAGAGAAAATAGACAGAATACTAGGTCTGGAAGTTTGCTGGTTAATATGGAAGATAATTCAACTGAATTATCGGATGTTGATAGTGAATATATCCCTGACGAAAATTTAAAAAGAACAGGAAGAATCAGTAGAAATGTGAAATTTAAGTATCCAGAGGAGAGAGGAGTTAGTTCATTGTATGAAATAATCGATAGTAAGCAAGTAAGTAAAATTTTAGTTATTGAATCGTCAGAAGACGACACTGGGGGATATAGTAGAAAAATAGAAAACGTAAAAAGACGGACACAAAGAAAAAGTAGAGGAAAGCACACTTCTAAAAAGAAAGGTGTTGACGAATTAGTTCAAGCAGAATTTACATTAGGTTACGGTGAAGCCGACGCTGAAAAGATCAGGAATTATATGTTGCTGAGACCAGAATTCTTTTCAAATAGTTCTAAATATTAAGAGTTAGAAGTAAAAAAGCAATAGCATTAGAAACAAGGAAGAACAAAATAAAGAGGTTGATTTATTTGAGGAAGGTGTCACGGTATATAAGAGACAATTGGAGAGAAGGGAGCCTGAAAATTTGAGAGGAAATGAGGAGCTACCTAAAAAGGAGATAGGAGGTTTTGTGTTTGTCATGTAAGACGGTTAGTGAATGAATGTGAGAGTGAGGTCTCAATTATTTGCTTGGACAGTTCAAGGTGATGAGAAATACTTCACGTATGCCTGGTTTGGTTTGGTTGGGGTATGTCCTCTGTGCATTTGGCTTGATTTCAGGAGAGTGAAAGGGGTGACACTAGGACTTTTGGCATCTGATTTTGTGTTGGCCTGGCTTTGCCATTTTTGATAGCGTTGGGTTCATAGGCGTTTAGTTGCTGTTCGAAACCTGAGTGTCAAATTGGTATGGTTGAGGGGTGATGTTTTGCATAAAGTGGTGAACTGTCTGAAAGAGCAATATTTGAGGGCATGTTGTGTAGTTACATTGTTAGTACACAAGGTAGATGACTGTGTGTCAATTTTATTGTTGACTTGTGATTAAATTAATTAGAGATTGATTTGTATTCTGTCTACAATGAACGGATATAGTTATTATGTAATCATGGTAAGTGATACTTGTTGTGGGAGTTGGTATATATTAGGAATACAAAAATGAGAGAGACATGTGAGATGTTAGAGTCATCACTAGAGGTGATGCATTTTTCGAACTAGTATAGCTCAGGTTTTTGGTTGTTTTTCTTTCATAAAAGAGGAAGAGAGGTGGGAGTTCGTAGGTGTAAATCACAGATTTGTGATGTATTGTGTGGTTAGGATGTTATAACTCGAGGATTTGTGCGAAAGGAGATAGGATAAAAGTAATAGAAAGAATGTTCATCTGTTTTTCAGAGGAACCAGAGTTTTGAGTATCTGAGTGGCCTGTGTTTGTTGAGCTGTAGAAGTGCTGTGATGGATTTGAGTATATGTGTTATTCTTCTTTTCTTCGATAAGATGTTCGAGGATTATTGGGAATGGAATTTCATGGAATGCTTACTAGAGAAGAGGCAGTGAAATAAAGTATATCATATCTGGAAGATGAAGGATTGATCTTTGAGGGTTGACACTCAGATTTCAATTCCTTGTTTTTTGTTTTTTTTTAGTTTTTTAAGTGACTAGAGTTAAAATGCGGTCTGGTTGCCTGGTACGAATTTCCATGGGGTTTGTTGGCGCCCAACTGACAAAGAGGGTAGATGTTTGGAAAAAGGAGATGCAAGTAATAACTGCGTGAAGTTGTTTTCTTTGAGAGTTCTGTAACATTTATTTTGGCAACTAAATTATTTTCATATATTTTTTGTAGACACAGCTTGAACTAGTGATTATTATTAGTATGATTGGATTCTGAATGAATGAATGAATGAATGAATGAATGTGTGTATGTGTGTGTGTGTAAGTATGTATATATGATAGCTGGAAATCAGAGTATATAATAACATTTATATGTGATTGTGTGAGACCAAGAAGAAAGGTAGTGATGTTGAAGATTTCATTTGATGGTTAGCAGCGGATAGCTGGAAATAAACCACAATTTTTAGGAGACAAAGATGAAGAGGTAGTGATGTTGAAGATTTTCATTTGTTGGTTTGCAGCGGATAGCTGGGAGTGACCACAATTTTAGAAGACAAAGAAGAAGAGGTAATGATGTTGAAGATTTTCATTTGGTGGTTTGCAGCGGAATAGCTGGGAGTGACCACAATTTTTGGATACAAAGAAGAAGAAATGGTGATGTTGACGATTTATTTTGTTGGTTAGCAGCGGATAGCTGGGAATAACCACAATTTTAGTAGAGAAATTGGTAAATTGGTTTGGTGGTGCCAAGCAATGGGGAAACCAGGTAGAAACTGAAAGAAATTTATGGGATAATATGAGTGTATAGGATGGAGTTGGCTTATACTTTGTGTGAATTGTGTATTAATTTATGGTTTTTTTGGTGGCTACCAATTTTGTTTACGAATTTGTAATTATTTCCTTTAGATGCAATGAAAGAAAGTGTGCGAGTAGAGCGATCCATGCAGTTGCTGACAGAGAATGAGAAAGAGTGAAATTTTGTGACAGTTACAACTGTTTTGTGGTGAAGACAGATGAGATGTGACAGGTAGTGATTTTGGCGTGGGGATGCGGAGAAGGGGGTTAGTTTTGAGAGTGGATTGGCGGGGTATTTTATGACCTGGGTGTTTGATAAGTGGATTCGGATGGGAGCCCCTGACTGGACCTATGGAGCGCCAGGGTTCCCCTGTGGAAGTAGAAGTTGGTCGAGAGAATTGTCACGGAAGATGACGAAAGTCGCGAAAGTTGTTGTAGTCCGGATAGCCAGGTCATAACTATTGTGCTTCCTATGATATAGAAAGATGTTTGGTATAGTGGTCACGGGGTGACGAAAAGGGCGAAATTAGTTTTAGTGCGGATAGCCAGGTATAACTAGTGTTTCTCATATGATATAGAAGGTTGTTTGGTATAGTGGTCACGGGGTGACGAAATGGCGAAGGTAGTTGTAATGCGGATTGAAATCTATGACTATTATTTCCCCTAAATTGTAGAAATTTATGTAATGTGGTTGTCTTGAGGTGCTTGTAAAGGGAGAACGTAGTGTTAGTGTGGATAGCAAAATCTAGGCGTCCGCCTCAAATATATAGATTGTTATGAGATGGTTGTCACGGTTGAGGGAACATGTGAGTGTGATATATTGTCAAAAGCTGGCAACATCGCTGTGGATATTACTCGTAATAACATTGAACATTAGCACCGCAACAGTACTGGGTTGTTCCCTACTTCTACAATCCAAAATTTACAATAACTCATTGTCGGCGATTCAACCGAAAACTCGAACTGGGAATAGCGAACATAAATACGACACGCAAAAAGGAAACCGGTCTGTTTGTTCACTAGCCCAACACGAGGGTGAAAGGGCCACTGTCTGACGACATGGCAACAATTTACAACCTCAATATTGAAAACAAATGAAAGTGTGAGAAGAAATAGAATAATGCTAAACGCAGCCAGAGAACTTGGAGGAACTCTGTGTAGTCGTGTTAGAAGTCATTCAAATAGAATACAGGTAAACATAATAATTTATTTTAATTTAAGTTAGTCTGTGAGCCTTTTCAAGAAGTCGGTGAGTCAATGTGTTGTAAACCATGTGGTTAGTTCTTAAGAAATTAATTTGGTAAAAACTAAATATTATATTCAATTAACATAGTCATGGATAAACTGTACATTAGGAAAAACCACAGTGAGTTTTATTTTTCTCCTAGGTAAACGACTTATTTAATGTGAAAACATTAGACTTAGGTTGTACATTGTATTCCTTAAGTAGTTAAACTCAATCAGCAGGGATTTAGAAGTTGGTGAGTAACTTAAGATTTAGAAGGCTAAGGATACTTAGTGCAGTGGTAAGAAAATTATTTTTAATGTGCAAACAAGGGAAAGACAAATTAGTGAATATGTAATAGTCAAGTAGATTTTTTTAAAACATGAGCACATGAGAAGTCAATTCCCCCCCCCCCCCCCCCCATGAAAACATGGAAGCCAAATAGATTTCTATAGGTATCATAATTTTTTGTGGGGGGTTAAAGCACCCATGTGGTGTGTCAAATGTATTTTCATTATTGTTAAACATGTGGAATTAATATTTGTGCCACATAATAATGCTTAATCAACCGCCATGCATGAATGGTTATGATTCATGATGAATGAATGTGGACTGGGTATATCACGTACATCTATGTAAATGATGAGAGCATGTGGTGATCCATGTGTAATTTCTTATTGCTAAACATGAGGAATCTCATAAGTATGTCTAATGATCACATAAGTCTATGTCATTGAAGAGAGCATGCCTGTGGTGAGTCATGTGTGATTTCATTATTGTTAAACAGATGTGAATGTATCATCTGCAAAAGCACACCAGTATGCTTACTTTTTCATCCATGCCCATGTAAATATTATGTCTGAGAAGGATGAGAATGAGTGAGATTCCATTGTAATGTCATTGGTGTTGAATCTGTGAATTTATCATGTGTAAAGCACACACCTATGCTTGATTGTCATCCATACAGATATGATTTGTCTGATGAATGAGTGAAATGATTATCCATGCACATATGAATATTATGTCTGATGAATGAGTGAAATGATCATCCATGCACATATGAATATTATGTCTGATGAATGAAGAGAAGGAATGAATGAAGTGACATGCTAAGAAGGATATAAGCTAACAGACAATCTCATGACAGAAGGCAACTTTGATGTGTAATCTCCTGTCTATCACAAGCAATGAATGAATCACTGAAAAAACGAGAAGTAGATTGTGAGCTTTACCAAAGCACGACGACAAAAAACAAAATGGACGTTGCGGCCAAAGCCTTCGTCAGCACAGAACAAACAAACAAAAATAGAGTAACAAATACACGAAAGTATAAATTTCACTTATCTGTGTCCAGGCATGAACAGCTATCCAAGGATCTTGTCTATCACAAGAGAACATAGTCAGCATAACCCATACACTGAGTAATAATTTAGTGCACTCCGACGCATGACACCACTTTGTATTAAATATCATTCATGGTACCATCATTTGGTTTGGTGTCCTAAGCACGACACAAACCATATTACATGTCACAAATACTACAAGCATCTGGTTTTGTATTTTAAGCAAGACCCCACTTTGTATTTCATATCACCCTGTTACAACATATGGTCTAATGTCCTGATTATTGTAAGGATAATTTGAACGATACATGTAATAACTATGATGATGATGATGATGATGATTGTAATGAAGATGACGATTGTAAAGATAATGATAAGGATGATAATGATGTAATGATAAGGACGATGATGATAATGATATAAAGATAATAATGAGAATGATAATGATGATTGCAATAACAATGGTCATGATGATAATAAATAAGGTAAAAGCATAGTACAGACACGGTGAAGATGGAGAATATACTAGACTTAAAAGTTTCGATTAGAAAAGAATTCACCTGAATACTACACAAGAATTGATACCATGATGTACTTATATTGTTTATCAGCAAATACTCATTGCAATATGAAATGATTTGTTAAACCCGTAATGTATGAGACTATTTTTATTTAATGGAAAAAGATGTGGAGAAAATAACTAGGTACAGAAGAGGAAGGTCAACATAGTTCTCAAATTCCTAATCAATCAAGGTATTACTCAACCTGGAGACCTGATGACATGCATAGGTGAAAATGAAACTGCACATTTGCTAGTCTAAACCTTGAACACCTTGTAGTGGAAGATTGGATGGAGAGCAAACAATTATGTTGGTAATAACTAATTGAGAACACCAAGACTATCATTCTCCTATGTTTATTTTTCCCTAGGAACAAGATTCATTTTATTGATTTCACTTGTTGTGTTCTCAGGAGTTTACAGCATTTCATTTCTGATGTTCATATTGATGATATCATTATATTTATGATTGATGCTGAAATTACAGGTAGTGTCTATAACTATATAGATCCAGACCTGACTTTGGTGGTAGAAGCAAATTTGCTAAAAGCTCTGTGAGAGAGTGGAGCAGAAACCTATCCACCTGCAAAAGTTCCATTTTCCTTATAGGAGAGGTAAAATTTATTTAACATAATTACCTGCCGAACAGGGAAAGATCTAGAGCCAACTAATTTATTCTACCAACCGGGGAAAGTTTAATATCTCACAGTGACATCTTGGAGCAGAAGTCCATAACCTACAAGTAAAGACAAGGGAGGGCAGACCAATTTTTTCTATTTCAGATTTACTACCACAGAGGATCTGCAGGAAAAATTACCTGCGAAATTACCTGTAAATTTAATCCTATGTTAGGAGGAGGGGGGGGGGGGGGAAGGGTCACGGCTGATAAAATAATTAAGTTTAAAGATCTTGATGTAATGATGTAAATGAACTTCTGTCATTTTTTTTAATGTATGCATTTGATGTACGTGAATTGATTGTTTCAAAATCATTAATGTTTATTACTAACTGTATAGTTAATAAATTATGAAAAAAGGAGGTCATTTCCTCTTGAGAGTAATTTTTACTTGTCATAGTCAATTAGGTTAATCAAAACAGCCCTAGGTAAAATTAGGTTAACTGAGAGAGGAGAGGCAAGGAACCACCAAAAGGAGATTTTGGGAATTAAGGGGAAAAACTTGTAAATGTTTTCCTAGAGGTATTCCTTGGTTTTCTGAGACTCTATTTATGGACTCAAGCAACTGAGCCATTAAAGGTTAACATAATTAAACGGACATGATCACATTGGGAAAGAGGAACTTAGCATCCTTTTTCACTTTGGGGTTGGGCCATCAACCATCCACCGGACAAGTTATGGGATAGAAGTCCGGGGTTTTCTTTAACCAGAAAGTAGAATAGAGCAGGTTAAAATAGTAAAATTACCTAGTCAGAAGTTATCATATCATTAGATATAGGTAAAGTTAGGTAGATCACTCTAACTAGACATTCGTGCTTTGCTTAAAGTCTATTCTCCAGGGATACAAGTGTAATAACCTTCAGAAAAGACAAGAAAAAGGTAAGAATGGCAGACACAGCCAGACTGAGAAATCTTTTCATGGAGACCGGCAAGTAGTGCGACCTATTAGGTAAGGAATTAGCTCAGTATGTTAGCGAAGAGTTCGAGAAACACGAACGGCTACAAGCTGAGAAGGAAAAAGAGGAACGACGGCTACAAAGTGAGAAGGAAATGGAGGAAAGGAGACTGACTACAAGTCGACTTATAAAATAAGGAGAACGATAGACAAGCAAACAGAGAACTAGAAGAAAGAAGACAACATGAACTGGAAATGAGGAGGCTGGACAATGGAACAGGGTTACGACGACTAGAAATCATGAACCAACATAACCCATCATCAGATCAAAATGGATCTTCAGCTGAAACACCAGGTGAAGCAGCTTCAGTTCAAGTGAATGCCATGTCATTTTCGATGGATCCTTTCAACGAACAAACAGACATCATCGAAAATTACTTATGAAGATTCGAGAGGATGTGTGTGATGTGCGGACTGGAGGAGACCAAATGGGCAGTTAAATTATCGCAAGGACTTCACGGAGTCGCCTACTAAATATTTTCTAGGATACGACTGGAGGAGTTGGGCAATTAGGACATCCTTAAGGAGGCCTTATTAGCCAGATTTGAAATAGATGGAGAGAACTACAAGAAACAGTTCAGGACTGCTTGGAGGGAAGCCGGAGAGAACTTTTCTCAATATGTAGAACGATTAAAATCCTACCTAAACAAATGGCGTACCATGTCTAGATTTGAAGAAACATACCAAGATCTACAAGAAATGTTTCTAATAGATCAACTTAAAGAGAAAATGTCTAATGAAATGAGAGCATTTCTAACACAAACTTGAGCTACTATTACTTAGGCAGAGAGATATGAAAAGTCGCAAGAAGAAGAGGGAGGTAATAAACAAACTACTAATAATCTTCCTCGCGAAGACCAAAGATAAGAGATAATCGAAATCCAGCAAACCAAATGGATCTAATGGATCAAATAAGACCACTACAACACAGAACCAGCAGGTGAAGTGGGAGAAGAAGGCCTATTACAGCCATTGTAAAACTCATACTCACAACACAAAGGATTTCAGAAAAAAAACCTCAACCTCTTACCACAGCCTGTGTGGGAAAACCTAAAGCAGTGAGAAGGAACCGGAATGCTCGTTCCAATAAGGACACGCAACGGAACACCAGCTCAAAACTGCCAGTCATAGAATCTGTCAACATGAACAGATAGACAGTGCAATGCCTCTATGATACAAGTGTATTTTTCGACGCAATTATACCAGCCTCACTGGTAAACCCAGAGCAAGTTACAAATGAAACTGTCAAAATACATGCATTTCTGAAAAGTTCCGTGCCTATGACACTACCTGTGGCCAAGGTCAGCATAACTTGACGCTATGTTAGGGAGAAATCAGAGCAGCGGTCACGAAAGACCCAATCTACCCAGTTTTGCTAGGATATCACTACATCTTCTTAAGAGAACCAGTACAACCGATGATAGCATGAGCGGTGACAACATGACAACAGGCTAAGAAAACTCCAGCGACAACGACACCAGCAAATCTTCAACCAGGGGATTTAAAACAAGCTCAATCAACAGATAGTTCACTTGGGACTTGTTTTCGTAAGTTTCCAAAATCGCATACAACTCCTAGGAAAGGTGTATACACGAAAAACGGAATTCTTCACCGGAAGGCATGAAAGTTAGGACAAGAGTATTCACAACTTGTCGTACCAACTACTTACAGAACGCAAATACTTGAGATGGGACACAGTATGCCGTTCAGCGGACATATGGGAATCAACGCAACAATGCAATAAATCTCAACCCTCTACTACTGGCCGGCAATGAACAGGGACATTCAACGATTCAAAGAGTAACCCCAAAGCACCGGGCACCACCAGCAACATTACGGGAAATACCCATCACTGGCCCACCATTCGAGAATCTGGCTGTGGGCATAGTCGGACTTCCCACCCATACAAAGAGGAGAAGTCGATTCATACCAACACTCGTAGACACATGCTCGATGTGGGCGGAAACTGTGCCGATGCCATCGAGTGATTCCAAGCATGTATAACAGTGTGAAGGACTAACAAAGACTGTTGGCTTCATATAAATAAAGTTTATTTTCTCTGATGACAAGTTCTATCAACATGGCGTCCTTCCAGTTCCAGGCCATGATCTTGACTGCCCCCTGACAACCAACTACGTCACGACTTGAGCATCTCTCTTCCCATTCTCCCCCGATGCTCAATCGTGCCGTAGCCTTTTCCCACCTACTACTCTACTTCTGTTACACCTCCCCATGTTAATTAAAGAATTTTTCTTGTAAAGGAAAAAATCTTTACTCCTAATCCCCCTACTCTATTCCCTCTTTTTCCTTACCTCTCACAGTTCCTCTAATCTTCCCCAAACCAACTCCAACTTAAGTAAATATTCTATTCTTTAACTCTTTCCCGTGCTATATAGTTAACCACTATATAGTCATATATTTCTGGCTCGTTCTTGGCTCCTCATTGTTCCTATATAAAATATACATATTATAAGAACAACTCGTAAAATCGTTATCATACCTTTGACCTTATAAATTCCTCACTCTTCCACAACACAGGATGGACCAAAACAATGTAGTTAGAAAAAGTAAAGAAACGGTGCGCACCGAGTGAGAAGTATAAAGAATGAATAGTCAAGATGACCACATTTACACACAGTAATGAATAGTTAACACACTCACATTTACCTCCCTTGCCAATAAAAAAATTTTTTGTAAAACAATTTTTTTAAATACATCTTACGAAATAGATCTTTGTTCTCTATAAATAAATTTGACATAAGTTTTCACAACACTTATATTGCTATCCACAATCTTGTCTATTTTTCTGATATCTCACGAGCCCATTGCCAATGTTCATATTTCACGAACACTTTTTATTATAATTCACGCTGGTTTTTCACAGCACCTATATCTTGCCCCCACACATCCCATGATCTGCTTCCTTGTCCCGCTTTATATATATCCCCGCTTATATGCTGCCATTCACAGTCTTCCCCCAACCTTATATCTTCATATAACGCTACTCCTATTTTACTAACAGTTCATATCTATAAGAACCTCTTCAAGCAACTTAATATTCACAAAGAGAATATTTCTCTATTTTATCCCCCAGTAGTTTTATTAACTCTTTTCTGAACGAAAGGCCTTAAACAAAGCCCCATGTATTTGAAAATTAAACTTACTTAACTAAATTTATAACCTATTCATTAACAATGTAACTTAATATACAAAACCACTCATTTAAACGAAATAAAACCAAAACAAGACGTCATTCCCCCAAATTATCCAAAGAAAACATATTTTAAAATGAGATAACATGCATTTTATCAAATCAGAATAAAACATTCTATTTCTACCTATCACTATTGGTCTCTTTTACGGACCAATAGTTTGTACTCAAACTATTTGGAACACAATAATCCTATTCTAAATCAATTTATCAAATAACATTTTACAAGACCAAATCAAGCAAAACAAACATATTATATATGAGGCATTGCAACTCAGACTCAATAAAACAATCAAATAATAACCATCATTTTACAGTACCAACTCAAGCAACAAAAAAAAATATTATATATAACTCATGACTCATAAAACTCAGACTCAATAAAACACGATTTTCAAAAAAGAATATACTCCCTTAAAATTACTACGTACAGTGGCCCACCAACATTGGCCTCCCGTACGAACATATCTATTTATACAAGTCATTCCAGTATTTCTATGACCGAGAAAACAAAACACTTCACTGCCACGTATGTATATCTGTTAACTACAGACTAATTTCTTAACTTAGAACAATATCTGTTCTCTCTACAAAAAAAAAATCAATAATCAACAATAACCGTATCATTGATTCTCTCCCCTCATAACTTTCTATCTTTTTCTAGCTTAACTCCTAATACATCATAACATCCGGAATATCATCTTAAGTAAGCACTAGAAACTACAGGTTGACTCCTTTTATCTATTCCTAATGTGGCGACTATTTCAATGTCAACTCAATGTACCAGCCATCATCTACTTATCAATTAACCTGTGGCTCGGCCTGCCAATTATTTCCCTTGGGCCAAACATCACTATAACTTCTTAATTATTACCGTTAAACACGGCATTTCTAGCACCAATAAAAAAAAAAAACTTGTCTATTTGTTATAGAGTACATCCACCTATTGTACCAATATCTAATTTGTCCAATCTACGAAAAGTCAAGAAGTAGAAACATAAATTCAACCAGCAATTCTATCACAGAGAGAAAAAATATATATATACATGCCTCTCTCAAACCTACCTCTATATTAGTTATCTCCCTGCTTAACTACTCCTCAAGACCACTTTTAAAAAATATCCATAGAATCCTTTTCCATTTCCACCGTTTCGTATACTTCTTCAAGCATCACTTTCACTTCTAAATCCTGAAACTTATAACTTGCTATCTGCAGTATTCTCTATCTATCTATCTCCTACGTTTCCACTTCCTCAATAACTCCAAATTTCTTTGAATAAGTGCTAACTCTACATCACTATCCTCTTCTTCGTACAACTTATTAGTTTCTTCCATACTACTAATTGATTCTGACTTTTCATCCATTTCTTCTTCTTCGTCTGTATGTCTCTCGTTAGCAGCCGCTAATCTCTTCTGTTCAATATCCCATCTAATTTGTATATCATTATTTCTTAAGGACCTTTCTAGTAGAGGCATATCTTCACCACTTGTTGAATAATCTCTAATTCTCCTCTGTCTTTTCACTTCTCTATCTCTTTGTTTATCCATTCTTCTTTTCGTTGCTTGTCTAGTATTCTTAAATGGAGCACCTATTTCCTCTTCCATACTATCATAATGACTTTCATTCACATTTTCTTCTTCTATTGTTTTCGGTATCGTCTGTTCTTGAGTATCTTCGTAAGCTGGAGTTGCTAGTAACTGATTTTGTGCTGGCTCTTTTCTAAAACTTGTGGTTACTGTAGCCCCTCTGACGACTTGTTCATCTAAATATCTTGTGTCTGAATAATAATTATTATTATAATTATTATTTTCCATCTCATCCTCGTCTCTTCTTAAGTGTTCAACGTGTGCCCTTGCCACATGTCCCGTGACCTGGTTCTTGATAGTATACGATACATTAAAAATTACCTAGTTTTTCCAAAACGTAATAACCTGGGATCCAACGAGCATCAAACTTAGAGTTTCTTCTATGCTTCTTGTAATAAACTCTATCACCTACTTTAAACTCCTGTAATTTTGTATTTACATTTTTGTACTTTTTCTGTCTTTCCCTAGCTTTAATTATATTATTCTTTAATCTTACGTGTGCTTTATGCATTTCTTGTATTATTGTCTCTTGAAAGTCTTCCCCCATATATTTCCGTCTTGGTTTTAATAGATTATCTATAGGTAGTATTGGTTCTCTCCCGTGTATTAAATAGAATGGTGAAAACCCCGTGCTCTCATTTCGATTTGTGCGAATAGCGCTAAGGGCAGGTCCTAAGAATAGATCCCAATCTTTTTCATGTTCATCGACGATCTTTGCTATGATATCATACAATGTCCTATGTTGACGTTCGTTCCTAGCATTTGAAGAAGGTCTATAGTATGAGGTCTTTATATGTTTTATATTCAAATCTTTTAATAACTTTTCGAATTTTTTATTTACAAACTCTCTACCATTATCTGTAAGTATAGTTTGTGGGCAACTAAATCTTGGTACGAACTCTTGTAAAAAAATATTAATGACAGTATCTGCACTCTTATCTGGGATTGCATAAACTTCTGGCCAAAGACTGTAGACATCTAATATATGAATTAAATACACGTTTCCTGACAATGTTCTAGGGTTTGGACCTGATATATCTAAACTAATCTTTTGCATTGGGAACTGAGGAAAATATCTGTATCTTGTAAGGGACACTTAATTGTTTTCATATTCCTTAACCTGCATTTTTCACACGTATCTACATATTTGCAAGCCGATTTAAACAAGTTTGGCCAATAATATTTGCTCGTAAGGGCTTTCACCAATTTATCACGACCAAGATGTCCATTCTCATTGTGATATGCTTTTAAAAGTTCATTTTCCAAATGGTTTGGAATATATTTCCTTAGCTGTTCGTTCCTTTCACACATATAGTATAACTGTCCATCCTCTTGTAAAACCAAATAATTCTTCTTATATTTGTTATCCTCCGTTTCTCTTAATTTTTGTTTTATTTGTAAGACTTTTGGATCCAATTCTTGTTCTTCTTTCATATTCTTCTTCTTCTTCTTCGTTCATCCGGAGTTTTTTTTTCGGACGTGACTGCGTTGTGCCTGTTCACAGCAGAGCTGCGTTCTTGCGCCGTTAGGCCGACACATCCGACTTCTGCGGACATTTGTTGACCGGGTTAACCTTCCCGGGGGTTCTTTCATATTGAATTGTGTTAAATGTGGGTCTTCTGCTCTATGTTCAGACTCTTGATCCGATGGTAAACTCTCAAATTCTTCTCTATTTATTATGGCAGAATCTAAAATATTTACTTGCCAGTTTCGGTCGTCTATCTCTGGTTCAGCTTCATCTTCTGTGTCTCCTGATGACTGTGGGTACGGAATCCTAGACAATAAATCAGCGCATGTGTTAACCCTACCTGGAATGTACTCAATTTTTGTGTTGTATCCCTGTAGATTCAATGCCCACGTCTGTATTTTTCTGTTCTGCACTGGAGCTTCTAAAAAAAGACTTTAAAGGCATATGGTCAGTTCTAATAACAAAATTTGCGTTATGTAAGTAGTAATTTAGTTTCTGAAGAGCATAATGAATAGCATATGCCTCTTTTTCAATAGTCGTCCATTTTCGTTGTGATTTGCTAAGTTTGTGAGACAAGAAGTAAATTGGCCTTTCATTTTTAACCCCTGGTATTCCAGACTCTTTTCCTTCATATGGTTGAACCAAACATGTTCCTATTGCATTGTCCGAAGCATCTGTGTACAGTATTAACTGTTTATTCAAGTCTGGATGCGTCAATAGTGGTACCAGTGTTAAGCTGTTTTTTAAATACTCGAACGCTTTTTGACACTCATCATCCCACTTAAATCTAGCGTATTTGCCTGTTAAATTTGTAATAGGTTCTGTTATTTTTGAAAACGCCAGGACAAACAGCCTATAATACGCACAAGTTCCTATAAACGCACGCACTTCCTTTACGTTAGTTGGAGGAGGTAATTCTTTAATAACCTTTATCTTTTCCTGGTCTGGTTTAATTCCGTCTCTATTTATAATATAACCCAAATATTTTGTTTCTGTCTTTAAAAACTGGCACTTACTAAGCTTCAATTTAACGTCATGTACTCTTAATCTATCGAATACTAATCTAATATGTTTTAAATGATCATTCACATCTCCTTTCGTAAAAATCAGAATATCGTCTATATAGGCTAATGCAAACCTTTGCATACCTTCTAATACTTCATTTATTAAGAGCATGTAGTGAGACGGCGCAGTCTTGACACCAAAAGGCATTCGTAAGAATTCGTAAGAACCCATATGAGTACAGAAAGCACTCTTCTTTTGGGCATCCTTCGACATAGGTATACACCAGAATCCTGATCTTGCGTTTAACGTCGTGAAGAATGTAGAACCATTAAGCAACCCCAAGATATCATCAATTACTGGCAGTGGGTAGGCTACATTCTTAGTGATTTTGTTCAACGCCCTGTAGTCGCAGCAGAAGCGACTCGAACCATCGGGTTTGGCTACGATGACGACCGGAGATGACCACTCTGACTTCGATCTTGTTATTATTCCTGCTTTCAACATATCTTCTATTGCCTTTTCCACAATTTCTCTATTTCTTAATGGAGTTCTATATGGTTTTAAACTAATTGGTGGATGGTCTCCCGTATCTATTTCCATTGTAACTGTTTGTGTCTTTCCCAATTCCAAATCATTAATTGCAAATACATCCTGATTTTGCTTTATAAGTTGTTCTAATACTTCCTTATTTTCTGGCGGAGCTTTTAACTGTGCCAACAATTCTTGTTCCCATTGTCATTTTGTCTAGTGAATGTATTTGGGCTGTACTTCTTCTGGATGGATGGATCAATTCATCCATTTGTACGTTCCCTCTTCTTCCGGCGTCCGCGTCTGTTATTAATTCTTTCACTAGAAGTTTCTGAATAACTTGTTCCCGACCTTTCTACTCTATCCGTTGCCAATATGTCACTAATGTTATGATCTAGTTTGGCTATCACACATCCTCTGTATAATTTGATTTCTCTACCTGTGTTGTTGATAATCATCACTGGAAAGGTTAAGTGTTTATCCAACGCTATTATTCCATCCGTAACTTCCAAACCAGGCTCATCAATTACTTCCTCTTGCAACTCAGTGATTCTGACTGTGTCTCCTTCCACATAATATGGGTTTCTCTTCAGCTTTGCTTGTATCAAATTAACCGACTGTAGTTTTAATGTCGTGGACATTTTAACTCTAACTAGTGCTGATATATGCATGTCTTCTTCCATATCCACATAGACGTCCTTGAATTTTAATTTATGTAAATCACAGAAAAGTCTTACTCCATTTTTTATTAAAAAATCTCTTCCTATCAGCATGTTTCTATTTAAATCTTTCACTACCTGAAAAAGATGTCTTACGTTGATCCCTCCTAATTTAAAATTGATCATTGTTTGTCCAATTACTTGTAAATTCTGTCCTGTAACCGAGTGAAGATTATTATGAGTCTTAAATATTCTACAATTTCTCATTATTTTATATAAAAAACTTTCTTTAATTACACTAACCTGAGCTCCTGAATCAATTAATGTCCGAACTCTATATTTTCCTATTTCTATTATACACGAACTATGATCTGTTGTCTTCACTGTAAACTGTTTGATTTCATCTAATTGAGAGCACTCTCTACTTGTCTTGTTATATCTGTTATTAAAATATTCTTTACATCTTGGGACCTTGTTATTTTCCCTCCTACCAGTGGTCCTATTTAGTAGGTAGGGTGGCGGTTTTCCTGCGTTCTTGTACCTGTAAAATTTCTGTCTATCTTCCACATTCCTATTCAACCTGCTATTTCCACTTCTACTTTGTATATTCGACTGGACACCCCTGTTTCCACAAAAACGAGACACATGTCCGCGTTGACCACAAAACCAACAGACTATATTTGTGTTGTTTGTTCTACCTACTGTCTCACTTGTAGGATACCTCATTTGTCTTCTTTCATCATAAGCATTTCTATTAGTACCTTGCAACGTCTGTATACCTCCTCTCCTATTCCATCTGAACCTTGTTTGTCCTATTTCCATAGGCTCCTCAATCCTGTCTTCTCGACTAACTCCTATTTCTCGTCCTGTTCTCAATCTAAATCTACGTCTCAAATTTTCTTCTTGTACCGCGATATCTACCGCTTGTGATAACCTCTCAGAGTTTTCCCTCATCAGCTTAAATCTCAAACCATCGGATTTTATGCCATCCACAAAAATTTCGACTAGCATCCTCTCCACCTCTTCTCCTCGTACATTCTGTCCTAAGAATGCCTCTTCAGCCAGGTTAATCAACCTATCGCTGAACAATTGTACCGTCTCTCCGTTGTTTTGTTTAGCCTGTCTCAACACCGAAAAGGCATGTTGTGGATCCGTTATTTCCGCGTACTTCCGTGCCAGGTCTTCTTTAAATTGTTCCCATGTCTCGTCTACTCTAGCCTCTAACTTTCTTCTTATGTGATCCGAAACCGGTTCTGTTGCCGCCTGATACGCAAGTCTCATTGTCTCTTCATCTGTTGCCGAGACCAAATACGCATATTTTTCTATGGAAGTAATCCATTTCTTAAACTCTCTGGCCTGTCCACTAAACTTAACAATTTCAGTTGCCATTCCCTGTTGTTTAATAACCGTATTAAGTCTACCTACCGCTGTTCCTAACCCCGTCAAAACTTGTGCTAAGGTGTCTTGTTCCGCCATGCTGAAATATTATTATACAGACCAAGCAAACAACTTCACATTTGTAATTTACTAATTTAAGAAACACAAATCACTTATACCGTAAGAACAGTTCAATCAGTTAATAGGTTTACAAATTACCCTACTCTTGTTTCTCGATCCACATAAGATGTATTCTCCTAGGTTCACCGTCAGGTTAAATTCAACGCTGTATTAGTTGAAACCAATCGCGCCCTTCAGGTAGTTCGTTCCTTCTTCTAAGGTAGGTTCTCTTCTTGGGATGCCTCAGTACAGTACTTCAACCCTTGGCTGGGTCTCTTCTGAGATGGAGTACATCAATCGACGTCTTGAGAACGACTCATACGTAATAGAGCCCAAAAGGAGTAACGAGCGGCTCTCATTTGTAGTAGAGCCCTGAGATAGTCTGACACGTCAACAAAACATTGGGCAATCCATAAAGTAATGAGGTATTTATTTGCTGTCTCGATTGTCTTTTACCAACGTTCTTTTTTTCCAGTTGTTAGCGCTCAGAACAAAACCTATTAACATTGAGGCTGAACTTGATTGTCTTATTGAAAAGTTCTTGCTCACCTGAAACAACGACCAGACTGGATTGCCCTTTAGCCAAACTCTTGCTTGTTCAAGACACGATCAAACTGGGCCGACTTTCAGCACACTCCTGCTTGCTCGAGATATCGATTTACTGACTTGAGCTTCAGCACACTCCTGACACGTTCGCCAGAGTAATGGACAAGAGGAGTCGTTAGGATGGTGTTTACAGTTGATGCTCGCCGCTGCAACCTGTTATGGCAAGTAGGTCTTCAGCCTTTTTCTGACGCCAATTTAATTTTGATATCAAGTCTTGAAAAAGACTTACAGACAACCACCCCTGGTCGGGCTTTTGGTTGCTGTACTTCTCACAGATAACTTATTGGCCATTTTTCCAACTGCGCTTTTCTTTTATGTTCAATACTTGTTTAGAAGCGTGCCGCAATTCTGTTTTTGGCGATCGACACAAACGGACCAAGGATCTTGATAGTTTTTGAGCTACTTCGATGTATTATCCAGTAGACATCGTTTTTAGACTCCGTGATCTTACTCAGTAGACAGCATTTTGAAACTTCGCGTTGTTACTCAGTAGACAGCATTTTGGGACTCCGCGTTATACCAGGCGCGAATCCTGTGTCGTAGGCTCCATAATTAGTCCTATAACAGTGTGAAGGACTAACAAAGACTGTTGGCTTCATATAAATAAAGTTTATTTTCTCTGATGACAAGTTCTATCAACATGGCGTCCTTCCAGTTCCAGGCCATGATCTTGACTGCCCCCTGACAACCAACTACGTCACGACTTGAGCATCTCTCTTCCCATTCTCCCCCGATGCTCAATCGTGCCGTAGCCTTTTCCCACCTACTACTCTACTTCTGTTACACATGTAGCGGAAGCTCTACTTGGTATATTTACCATATTAGGATTTCAAATCAGTATTCCGACTGACAACGGATCACAGTTCAAAGGAAAGTTAATGGAGGAATTCTTCAGACTGTTCCAGTCTAAGCAGATATGTACTTCGCCATAATACAGACACGGTGAAGAGGGGGAATAAACTCGACTTAAAACTTTTGATTAGAAAAGAATTAACCTGAATGCTATACACGATACCATGATGTACTTATATTGTTTATAAGCAAATACCCATTGCAATGGGGAATGATTTTTAAAACCCTTCATGTATGAGATCCTTTTTCTTTAATGAAAGAAGATGTGGAGAAAATAACTAGGTACAAAAAAGTATGTCAACATAGATGTCAAATTCCAAATCAATCAAGGTATTACTCAACCTGGAGACCTGATGACAGGCATAGATGAAGATGACACTGCACATCTGCTAGTCTAAACCTTGAACATCTTATATTGGAAGATTGGATGGAGAGCAAACAATTATGTTGGTGATATTGTTGGTGAATTGAGAACACAAAGACTATCTTTCTTCTATGTTTATTTTTCTCTGAGAACAAGATTCATTTTATTGATTTCACTTGTTGTGTTCTTAGGAGTGTACAGCATTTAATTTCTGATGTTCTTATTGATGACATCATTAGATTTATGATTGATGCTGAAATTACAGGAAGTGTCTATAACCACATAGATCAAGACCTGACTTTGGTGATAGAAGCAACTTTGCTAAATGCTCTGTGAGAGAGTGGGACAGAAACATATCCACCTGTAAAAGTTCCATTTTCATTATAGGAGAGCTAAATGGGCTAACGGGACCATGGCTCGCCATAGTGGATTGACTCCTTGTGGTAATTTGTGTTCTAAACCTGCGACTGGTCTAGCAAGCCGGCAGACGATCTTCATACTGCTCGTCGAAAAAACTAAGAAGTATAAACGGACTGACCCAAGCGGATATCGACATGAGTAGTGTATAAGTACAAAAGCCGCTCGTTTTGAGGATCTTATATAAATCAACCATTTATCGATCCTGATCCTCAAAGGGCGATAACTCCTCGGTAGTCTAGAGGTAGTCAAGTAAGCCTTGTAATTATAGGTACAGCTGGAAGACGACATTTAACACCCAGAATAACAAACAAACGATTAAAAGAAGGTATATAATAATGTTAATAAAACATATATAAAAAAAAAATAAATAAATAAAATTAAAAAACATGCTCAAGTGACTTCTTAAATTACAGGTAAGGGTGTGTGACGACGCGGTCAAGCGGTGGTCAAGAGGTAGTCAATAGGTGAACATTTGGTGGAGTAACCACTTAAATTAAAGGGGAAAGTACGTGTAGTGATGTGGTGGCGGTTAAAGTGAGCGATGACGTGGTCAGGTAATGGTTAAGTAGTGGTCAAGTACTGGTCAAGTGGTAGAATGACCACTTAAATTGTAGAGGAGAGTATGTGTAATGAAACGGTAGTTGTTAAAGTGCTCGACAATGTGGTCAAGTAGTGGTCAAGCAGTGGTCAAGTGGTCAATTGACCACTTAAATTGTAGAGGAGAGTACGTGTAGTGACATGGTGGTGATCAAGAGGTGGTCAAGTACTGGTCAATTAGTTAGGTCTAGAGGTTTGGGTGTCTCAGTCGTGAGGTATCGAACTGTCTGCTGTAGGTAAGATGTCGCTGATCAGGGCGAGTAGGTTCTAATACATTTATCGCTATTTTCTACAGTTGGCGTGGTTGTATAGTAATAGTAGTAGATTTGTTCGTAGTAATATTAGTCATCATCATCACGTGTCTTACCGGCTGGCGTAGGCGATCATACCACCCCACATATTGCGATCTCTGACAATATTGAGTAATTAATGGGCTGACTCACGCTTCAGGAATCCCGATTAACGGCATTATCTTCATGCAATGGTGGTATTCGTAGCACCAATAGGACCAGTAGTACTAGCCAGCAGCAACAGCAAGAGACTTATCACCTGGCGTGGGCGAGTATGACACGCCATAATATATGATCTCCGACACCATGAATACAAGCAGTAATAATATTGGTAATAATTGTAGTTGTCGCAATAGTAGTAATAGCAGCAGCAGCAGCAGCAGCATCAGCAGCAGCAGCAGTAGTAGTAGTAGTAGTAGTAGTAGTAGTAGTAGTGGTAGTAGTAGTAGTAGTAGTAGTAGTAGTAGTAGTAGTAGTAGTAGTATTAGTAGTAGTAGTAGTAGTAATAGTAGTAGTAGTAGTAGTAGTAGTAGTAGTCATCGTCGTCGTCGTCGTAGTAGTAGTAGTAGTAGTAGTAGTAGTAGTAGTAGTAGTAGTAGTAGTAGTAGTAGTAGTAGTAGTAGTAGTAGTAGTAGTAGTAGTAGTAGTAGTAGTAGTAGTAGTAGTGGAATAGCGGGAGTGCTTGTTGTTTCACTAAGTATTTGTATAGCTTATGTACTATAAAGCTACTTTGTATTGTATGCTATGTAATGTGTTGGTGATATAATATCTGTCTTTTGTAGTTATAAGAGGTGATGACGTCATAATCCTCCACTCTATCATTGTCGCCATCTTATTGATAGTGTCTTCAGTGCCGCGAAAAAAAGCTCATTGTGAGATATCGATATCTCCCTTCTCTACACTGAGTGCATCAAGGGTGCATGACAATTAGGAGCAAACAACGATACGGTAACTACAAGGTAACTACAAGGCAAAATGGCGTCGAATACAGCGTAACGTACACAGCATATGAGATCATCGGTTGTCAACTTCAATCTCAACTTGTCAACTATATTTTATAAACTTGTCCACTGGCTCGCACATTTAGTCAAACTGCCCTGACAACTTATCCACTTACGTTCACAACTTGGGCACTCCCCTAACAACTCCCCCATTTTCCCTAACAAATTCCCCACTAATTCTCACACCTTGTCGACTTGCCCTAGCAACTTTCCCACTGGACCTAACAACTTCCCCACATCCTCTCACAACTTGTCACATTGACCGATCAACTCCCCGACTTGCCCTAACAATTCCGTCCATTTGCCCTAACAACTTATACACTAGTTCTCACAGCTTGCCGACTTGCCCGATCAACTTGCATACTTATCATAACAACTTCCCCACTAACTCTCACAGATTGTCGACTCGCCCTACTAACTTGCCAACTGAACCTAACTTCCCCACTTGTTCTAACAACTTGCCAAATTGGCCTACCAATTTGTCTACAGGATTTAACAAGCCCCCCCCCCCCCCCATTTGCTCTAACAACTTGGCCACTAGATGCCGCACCTAGACGACTTGTCCTAGCAACTTCCACACTTACCATAACAACTTCCCCACTAACTCTCACATCTTCTCGTTGCCCTACAAACTTACCCAATGGACCAAACAACTTCCCCACAACCTCTGACAATTACTCGAACTGACCTATCAACTTCCCCACTTACCCTAACAATTTCCCCATTTGCCCCAACAATTTGTCCCCTTGTGATTTTCAGTGACTGTGTCATTTTCCCACCATTGTTTGTGTCATTTTGTCGTGTCATTTTATTTTTTAAGTAGTTGCCGATTTCTTTGTATGTGTTACATTTGGGATGTTTTGGTTTTCTTTCGGTACCTTGTTCAGTGTTTTGTGTCAGTTTTCTGTATTGATGTCAGCAATTTTCATTGGTTGATTCAGTTTTCATTTTTTTTTTTTTTGGGTGTCAGTTTCTCTTTGTGTCGGTTTGTTGTCGA
The DNA here is from genome assembly GCA_014155875.1 of Cepaea nemoralis. Classification (NCBI taxonomy): domain Eukaryota; kingdom Metazoa; phylum Mollusca; class Gastropoda; order Stylommatophora; family Helicidae; genus Cepaea; species Cepaea nemoralis. Next base: position 209,672 of record JACEFZ010020330.1, read on the forward strand.
TTTCTTTTTGTGTACGTTTTCTTTTTACATTTTGGATGTTGTGTGTTTCTTTTGTTTGCGTCAGTGTGTTGTTGTGTCAGTTTTCATTGTTTGTGTCATTTTGTCATGTCATATTTTTTCTTGCTCAAGTGACTTCTTAAATTATAGGTAAGGGTGTGTGATGACGCGGTCAAGCGGTGGTCAAGAGGTGGACATTTGGTGGAGTAACCACTTAAAGTAAAGGGGAACGTACGTGTAGTGATGTGGTGGTGGTTAAAGTGAGCGATGACGTGGTCAGGTAGTGGTCAAGTAGTTTTCAAGTACTGGTCAAGTGGTAGAATGACCACTTAAATTGTAGAGGAGAGTATGCGTAATGAAACGGTAGTGGTTAATGTGCTCGATAATGTGGTCAAGTAGTGGTCAAGCAGTGGTAAAGTGGTCAGCTGACCACTTAAATTGTAGAGGAGAGTACTGTAGTGACATGGTGATGATCAAGAGGTGGTTAAGTACTGGTCAATTAGTTAGGTCTAGAGGTTGGGGTGTCTCACTCGTGAGATATCGAACTGTCTGATGTAGGTAGGATGTCGCTGATCAGGACGAGAAGGTTCTAATACATTTATCGCTATTTTCTACAGTTGGCGTGGTTGTATAGTAATAGTAGTAGATTTGTTCGTAGTAATATTAGTCATCATCATCACGTGTCTTACCGGCTGGCGTAGGCGATCATACCACCCCACATATTGCGATCTCTGACAACATTGAGTAATTCACAGGCCGACTCACGCTTCAGGAATCCCGATTAACGGCATTATCGTCATGCAATGGTTGTATTCGTAGCACCAATAGGACCAGTAGTACTAGTCAGAAGCGACAGCAAGAGACTTATCACCTGGCGTGGGCGAGTATGACACGCCATATATTATGATCTCCGACACCATGAATACAAGTAGTAATAATATTGGTAATAATTGTAGTTGTAGCAATAGTAGTAATGACAGCAGCAGCAGCAGCAGTAGTAGTAGTAGTAGTAGTAGTAGTAGTAGTAGTAGTAGTAGTAGTAGTAGTAGTAGTAGTATTAGTAGTAGTAGTAGTAGTAGTAGTAGTAGTAGTAGTAGTAGTAGTAGTAGTAGTAGTAGTAGTAGTAGTAGTAGTAGTAGTAGTAGTAGTAGTAGTAGTAGTAGTAGTAGTAGTAGTAGTAGTAGTAGTAGTAGTAGTACACGCAAGAACAAATTACACAGCGCATAATGACCTAAACAATGAAAACTAAAACAACCAATGAGAACTCCCAACATAAACACTGAAAACCTGACACAACGACAAACTGTTACAACCAAAGAAAACAAGACGGCCGACTGTAAAGGTCAAAATGTAACACACAAAACGAAACAAACAACAACCGAAAAGACACAACCACCGTTTATGTGGCATTATGTACAGTGTACCTGTGCGGGCCGTTGACTTGCCGATACTCCTGTCTGTTCCATTGTTCACTTTTGGCAGTGAGGAGCATTTTGTGTGATATTCACTGGCACAGGAGCGGAGCAATATGGGGACAACCCGTTGCCGTGAAGTTGGAACCACGATTAACTAACTAACTAACTAACTAACCACCAAAAATGACAAACATTGAGACTATCAAAGAAGCGACATAACCAATCAAAGGGACACGAACACTGAAAACTGACACGAGCAGTGACAGCTTCTGACACAACCAAAGAAAAAATAAAAAGACATCCAAATGTAAACGTCAAAGTAAAAATTTAACACAAAAAGAAATCGACAACTGAAAACGACACACTCTCTGAAGAAAAAAAAATGACACAACGACAAAATGAAACAACCAATGAAAACGGATACAAACAATGAAAACTGACACAACAGACTGACACAAACAAAGAAAAAAACACAGGTTAACTTGCGCTATCAACTTACTCACCCACGCACATAACTTAACCACTTTCCCTAACAACGGCCCCACTTACTATAACAACTTGCCAATGGCGCTCACACCATATCAACATGCCCCATTAATACTCACTTGCCCTAACAACTGTCCACTTGCTCAAACAACTTACCCACTTGCAAACTCAACTTGTCAACTATATTTTATAAACTTGTCCACTGGCTCGCACAACTAGTCAAACTGCCCTGACAACTTATCCACTTACGTTCACAACTTGGGCACTCCCCTAACAACTCCCCCATTTTCCCTAACAACTTGTCCACTAGCTCTCACATCTTGTCGAATTGCCCTATCAACTTGCACTTTTACAATAACAAATTCCCCATTAATTCTCACACCTTGTCGACTTGTCCTAGCAACTTTCCCACTGGACCTAACAACTTCCCCACAACTCTCACAACTTGTCAAATTGACCGATCAACTTCCCGACTTGCCCTAACAACTCTCTACATTTGCGTTAACAACTTATCCACTAGTTCTCAAAGCTTGCCGACATGCCCGATCAACTTACATACTTATCATAACAACTTCCCCACTAACTCTCGCAGATTGTCGACTCACCCTACCAACTTGCCAACTGAACCTAACAACTTCCCCACTTGTTCTCACAACTTGCCAAATTGGCCTACCAACTTGTCTACTGGATTTAACAACTCCCCCCCCCCCCCCCCCCATTTGCTCTAACAACTTGGCCACTAGATGTCGCACCTAGTCGACTTGTCCTAGCGACTTCCACACTTACAGTAACAACTTCCCCACTAACTCTCACATCTTCTCGAGTTGCCCTAACAACTTGTGTAACAGTGTAGGTATAATTGGGGTCTATTGGAAAACTCCGATACAGCACGATTGAGCATTGAGACTGAAAGGGGGGGGAGATGCTCAATCGTGACGTATTGGGTTGGTATGGGCAGTTAGAACCCAGCTTGAGTACCGAATGGAGGTGTACATCGGAGCTTTGTTATATTAAGCCAATAAACGTTTTATCAACAAACAAACGACCGGCCTTCGTCTTATGTTACACACTGTTATAAGAGGCGAAATGGAGCCGCTCGACCAGGATGCGAACCTGAGGATGAAAAAGACAAAACTATGCAAAGTCGGAGTTGAATAACGTCGCGGAAAGATTCAAGCGGCACGTGAAAGAACAACTATTGAACCTGGTAACAGCCGCACCAAAAGATGGCCAGCAAGTTATAAGACGAGATAGTAATAATATCTGAATACAGAGGCCAAAAGCTCGCCCAGGAGTGGTCCTTTGTAAGTCTTTTTTAAGACTTCAGATAAGAAGTTTGTTGTACCAGCCGTTTTGCAGAGGTCACGGTGAAGAAAGTTTGTATGGCCGCCCTTCTGCAGGTTGACTGTTAGCAAGAGCCATCAAAGCCGCTGCCTTACATCATTTCGATTGACCAGGAGTGATCCTGTCCTGAAAGTTTGGGCAAACCAGCAATTTAAGTTCCTCAAAGTTAAAGAGCTAATCAGGAGTTGTCAGGACAGCATGATCGTTGATTGGGCCATAAGTTCTTAAGACACGCAATTGTCGCTGGGCCTTGGCTGATCCTGATCCATTTTTGGGCCTTGTTAATCCTACGACCCAAACACCTGATCCATCCTTGGGCCTTGTCATTCCTACGACCCAAACACCTGATCCATCCTTGGGCCTCGTTAATCCTATGACCCATTCCAAACGACGTTGAAGGACCCACCTGAGAATCAAGGAAGGGACCCAACCAGGGGTCGAAGATTTTCTGGCAGCCCATGAGATGTGACCCAACCAGGGGTTGAAGAATTTTCTGGCAGCCCATGAGAAGGACGAAAATACCTGAGGGAGGAGAAATGGTATCTGAACTCCACCACTTGAATTCTGAGACTAAGTGAAACTTAATGCGGGATCTGGTTGGTTGAACTGAACTGAAGGTAACAGAGTAATTTAGAAATAGACTCAGAGTTGTAAATTTTGAGGTCTCCCGTGAGGTTCCGAATTCCTTAATTAGACTGGAGTACAGAACATTATCTACAAGGAACCTTCTTCTGATTGCCATCAGTTTGAGTTTTTTTTTCGAAGACAGGACATCGTTGGTGCTTCTTCTGATTAATGTAATATCTTACAATATTATAACCAACTGAATTGTGCTGGTTGGGATTTAGGGAAATTATAATTGTGTGATTGGTTGCTTGCTTTGTTTTAGCTATTTTTTTCAGCATGGCGGAACAGGACACCCTAGCACAGGTTTAGCTCTGTTTAGGAATATTTTAGCAGAGCAGATTCATCACGACACAGTTGAGAATTATTTCGGCTGAGATAGCATAAAGAGTAAAAATGTACCTGAGCAGAGACTTAGGACGCGTGACCACATGGTTAGGAGAGTTAAAGGAGGCAGTCAGCGAGGTAGAATGTTTTGTACACTGGTTACAGAGTAATGTAAGAGGAGGTAATGAGATAAAAAGGAACAACAAGAATAACCAAGGACAGCCACTGGTTAATGAAAATAGAGGGCAGTATAGAAGTATTTATGAAAATCCAAAGATGACTAAGGTCAAGAGCTGGTATAATGAGCAGAGATACAGAAATGGGCATGAGAAAGACTGTTATAGGAGTTGGCCATCCTATACTGTAAGCGCTAGGAAAAAACGTGACGAATGGTTTGAAAAAAGACAAAGACAATATCTAAACTCAGGTGTAAGAGACAGAGTTGAACCTGTAAATAAAACACAGACAAATCCTAAAATGGTTGCGAATGTGACTAGTGGACAGGAAAAGAAGACGACGGTGTTAGTAAAGAAAAGAAATAGAGAGACGCAGACACAAGCAGGTAATACGATAGAAAGTAGTACGCAGACTCAGGTACAATCAGTCAGCAAGATGACAAAGGGAACTCAAACTGATTTCATAGAGAATCAGTCAAAACCTAACTCATTTGACTAAGAGAGACAAGGTTGAAGTTAGGAAAGATGGACAGACAAGGGCCAAGGACGAAAGGAAGTCAATGAAGAAAAGTGTTAGTATGGTTGTAAATAGAGGTAGTACCATGTCAACTTCTTCAGCTATAGACAAGAAACTAATTCCCAAATGGTGTAGGAATATTAGCTGTCAAGTTCAAGTTACGGAGAAGATATTCCCACACCTGAATATTATAGTGATGCTGAATCAGATATTATTACAGATGATTCGGAGAAGGAGAGTGTTACACTACGGGCAGGTCCTGAATCGAGGCGTGATCTTCCATCATATGGAGTAGTTGCTAGTAGACAGACGGACAGAGTTTTGGGTAGTGACTCTTTGAAACAAAATACTGGTTTGTATGACAAGACAGTAGGGAAGGCTAAGGGACGAAGACCGAGGAAGAGAAAGAAAGTCAGACGTTTTAGGGACGACTATAGGAATAGAGCCGACGTGTTCTGCAGTAAACTATAGTGACTCTGATGTGGGAACTATTATTAGTGTGTCATCTGAGGACGAGATGGGAAGGTACAAACGTTACGTAAGATACACAGAAAACAGTGAACAGACTAACGTAAATAAGAAATTTAAGAAGAAGAATAGTGGTAGACAGTTAGCGGAATTTATTCAACAACAGAAAGTGACTTAAGTAAAATAGAAGATCTTAGGACCTTAAGACCTGAGTACTTTAGTAACTTGACAACAGATAGTGAAGATGACATTATAAGTGAAAGACGGGTTAATGTATTGAGAGACAGTGAAGTGTTCAACTTGGACACACTATATGACTAAAATAGAGTAGATACAGCATAGAGTTAGTAGAGGGTGAGAGATAAACTAAGTATTAGAAATAGTTGGACTCAGAGCTATGACGTGGTGTCTGAGATAGTTTTACTTGTGGGTTTCAGAAAAAAGTATACTGTTGTTGACAAATAAACCGAGAGTATCTGCTGAGGAGATATGGATTGAAGAAGAACTGAGTATCCTGTATGTAAAATAGCCAGTTGAACGTGTGAATAAAAGTAGTAGACTGTGGATGCTTGAAATATACGAGTTACGTCGTGCTTGCGGAGGAAGAAGAAAGTTGTTGTGTGTGGAGAAGTATAGAATGATAGTTACGAAATTAGGGATCTGTTGGAATGAGGTTTGTTTTGAAGAGATAGTAGATAGTGCAGTGAAAACAATAGAAGTTGCGAGAAAGCAGTGAATTGAGAAAGTCCTCTGGAATAATTCGTCTAGTTGTGCGGTGTTCGTACGGGAGTATAACTATAGTCGAACAGTTGTTCGTCGTAAGGAAGGTGTGATGACGTCCCCTAGGTGAAAGTACATAGATAAAATATAAGAGTGGCGTTAACATGTCTTGTGTCAATGTGTTTTGAGGAGATAAATACGTGTAGATTCTAGTGAATGATTGCTGGAATGTTGAATTGGCGTCTAAATGGTTCGGTTTTGAAATAATAGTGTAGACACGTTAGGTTGTCGTGATGCGAGTGTAGTCGTGAGATGAGAGCGAGGTGGTGTATCATTGTCTGTGTGAATATGAGAAGAGTGATTGATAAGTCCAGAGAATTGAACAGCCTGGTTACACCTGTTGTCAATATCATTTGTTTCGTTTCGTTTAGCGGAATTGTTGTTGTTTGTTCTTCTTTAGCTATAGTCCTCGCCTCTGTTTTGTTTGTGCTAAAGTGTGATGTCTTTTGTTTGGAATGTGTGATCTTGGAAGGAAATTATAGAAGTCGTATGACAGGTTGACAGAAAGAGAGTTAATATTATGACTGACAGTTCACAAAACATCTTTAGTATTTTTGACAGGAACATGCCGAAGCAGGAGTGACCTAATACGGAGATGTGAGAAAAATGAGGTCCGTTGTCAGTTATCAGGACATGAGTTGCTGTTCCGAAAGAATCCTGATAAATAGGAGTGAAAGATACGAAGGTAAACAAGGTGAGGTAAATGAAAATTAGAAAGGGTGTTTCGACTGGTTTGACTGTCGTCACGATGTGAAAAGGATAGGAGAGAATTGAGGTAATGGTGCTGAGATACAGAAAGTACTGATGCAAAAGAATGAAATATTAATTGCGTCGGATAGATGAGAAACTTAAAGGTTGAATTAGTTATCAGGACAGGAAGTAGATGTGTTGGTGAGAGGTCTATACTAGGTAGACAAAGTTTTGTTGGACGTAGGAGGATGAAGATACTGTAGTTAACAGTAGTGATTAAGAAGTTTGGTACAAAGCCAAGGGAAACAATTAGTGTATCGAGCCACAGGTACAGTTTATATTGACGGCTGGTACATTGAGATGACATTGGAATAATCGCCACATATAATAAATGTGTCGACCTGTAGTTTACAGTGCTGGATTAAGAGGATATTTTAGGATAGTGATGACGTATTAGGAGTGAGGCTGGAACAAGATAGAAAATTGTGAGGGGAGATAATCAATGTTGGACTTCCAGAAAAAGGAATGGTCAGTTGTTGAGTAGTGATTTTGCTTGGAGGGGAACAAGTATGGTTCCGCATTATGATGGTCTGTAGATAACAGATAGATATTTGTATATATGTATATACGTATTTTGGCATTAATGCTTGGTATTGAATTGTTTTGACTTGGCTAAATAGATAGGTGTTACATTGGTTAGCAAAGGAGACCAATGCTGCTGGGTCACTTTACGTGGTTAATTCTAAGAGAATTATATTTTTTTTTGAAAACCTTCCCTTTAGTGAGAAGACACTTGTATTTATTGTAATTGAGCTTACAATGCCTCATATATATAAAGTTAATTTTGCTTGATTTGGTCCTGTAAAATTGATTGTAATTATTTTAGAGTAGGGATATTGTGTCCTTAGACTTTCATGTGTAAACTACTGGTCCGTAAAAGAGACCAGTAGTAGTAGAAAAAAAAATAGATTAGGATGTATGTTGTATTATTTTAATCATCGTCACCATCATCATCACTATCATCATCATACTTTTAGTTGAATTGCGGGGAAACATAAATGAATGTTACAAAAATTTGGGGGGGATTTGATGTCCTGTTGTGATTTTATTTCACTGTTTTGTGTGTTAAATAGTAATTAATTAAGTTATGTTTAAATTATAGGGTTTTTGTCGAGAATAAAGACAATACAGGGGGCTGTAATTAGGACCCTTCGTTCAGAAAGTTATAATAAACTACTGTGAGCTAATAGAGAGACACATTCTCTTTGTGAAGAATAACTTCATGGGTGTATATTACTGGGATAATCAGCATAGTGAGGTTGATGGGCTTATGAAGTAGACGGAGTTACTACACAAGTAAAATAGTTATGGGAAACTTTAAAGATACACTAAAGTAAGCATTCATTGGAAAATAGGGGATTGGAAGCCACATGGGAGAAGAAAAGATTAGTGAATATATTCAGTGGGGTAAAGCTGAGAATAGTTTTGAACATAGTTTCCGGGGGGGTCAGAAGAGCCATGATATACACGAGATTGCTGGGTTATAGAAGAATAAGAAAATTACCCCAGATGAAGAGTAAACATGAATTGGATCCATGTTTGACTTGAAACTGTGGATAACAGTACAATAATAAAAGGGGTGTAAGTGGGGGAGACATAGTGACATGGGGTGTTTGTGGGTCCGTAATAAAAGGGACTGAGATTAAAGTTGATTACAAACAGTCACAGACATGAGTGGTTATTTTTGCTGCTGTAGATTACGGCATGAATTATGAATTGAGAGGTGGAAGATTTTAGAGAGACATTGAGTTACATAGCCTGGGCAGGATGTAAATGTTTATAAGTGGGTCAGATTACAATGTTGTTTGATGGTTAATATTTAAGGGGAGATTTCAAGGTTACTAGGTTGCTGTTGATAACGGCATAAGTGGAGCATTTTAGTAGATATGCCCATAAGAAATGGACATTAAGATGAGAACCTGAGGTATTGGAGAAGATTAGCTTATACGAGGTGATGAGGTTATGTGAGGTGTTGTGTTGGAGGAGGTCTTAAGGGGTAATAGACCTTTTTAATTGTGTCTTTGGGATGTGTTTTATGGTTTACATTACAATGTGAGGGTGAGGTAAGGTAGTGTCTGTTATATAGACACTTAGAAGTGAAGAATATTTTTGGATGATGGTTGGTATTTGATGCTGTAGATAGCAGCGTAAACTGTTACCATAATGAGTGGTACTGGGGAGATATAATGGTTTAGAATTTATTGCATAAATTCTCAAAGAAACAAAGGGGTGTAAAGGGGTGTGTGGATTTAGGTGAATGTTGTTTTTTCGAAAGAGTTCTATTTCTTCTTTTAAATTCCGGTGGCCACCGATTCTTTATCTTCCTATCGTATGAAAGTGATTTCAGGTTAGTTGAAAGTGGGGAATTAGTAGTATTGGTGATAAGAATAAGGAGTTGGTGTCAGCGTTTGAAGTGGAAAGCGGATTGCTTATTGAAGTGGAGAAGGAGTATTTAAGGAAACGTGTTATGGTGTTATGATGTATTATAAAGTGAATTTGAAATGTTATATGTAAATATGTTATGTTTGGTTGAAGGACCAAGAACGAAGAAGAAGTGGGTTGATTATAAAATGTTGGGGAAATAAAAAGGAAAGAAGGACTGCTTGGATTAACCGTAGTATTATATAAATAAAAAGCGAAGAAGAAGTATATGGGGAGGTTATAGACAGACCAGTAGTACTGGGAGAAGAGTAAAAGATGTATTGGCGAAGGTTAAAAGACAAGTAGGGAATAGAGTATGGGGATTAGGAGTAAAGATTTTTCCTTTAAAAGGAAAATTCTTTAAGTAACATGGGGAGGTGTAACAGTGTAGGTATAATTGGGGTCTATTGGAAAACTCCGATACAGCACGATTGAGCATTGAGACTGAAAGGGGGGGGAGATGCTCAATCGTGACGTATTGGGTTGGTATGGGCAGTTAGAACCCAGCTTGAGTACCGAATGGAGGTGTACATCGGAGCTTTGTTATATTAAGCCAATAAACGTTTTATCAACAAACAAACGACCGGCCTTCGTCTTATGTTACACACTGTTATACTTGCCCACTGGACCAAACAACTTCCCCACAACCTCTCAAAACTACTCGAACTGACCTATCAACTTCCCCACTTACCCTAACAACTTCCCTGGTACTTTTGCCTTAATTCACCCCAAACAAACGGAATCCCAGGGTGTGACGTCACATCCAGGTGTTCCCTGTGGTACGCCGTAGCTCGGTGCGCAATTTTATCGGTGTGCAACAGTTGCCCTCGGCTACATCCCCCTAACTATAACTGGCAAAATGAAATGCTTGTCAATTCTTGAGACCAGCAGTATACGAAAAGAATGATGATGATCTCTCTGTACGGGAGACGCGAGGCCTTGCAGCCATGTGCGCCTTGTCTCAGCGGGAGGATGTCCTGCCGACATACATGGTGAATGTCGTCGTCGGCATCTCCATCTGTCCTGACGCTCAGTCAGCGATAGCACCATGATAACATAATTATGAGAACAGTGTCTAGCAGAATGTCAGATGCCATGATGCTGCTGCAGAAAAGCAACGCTACTCTGCTTGTCGTGGACAGCTGCTGCTGCTGCCAGTTCCAGAAAACTCATGATCACACACACACACACACACACACACACACACACACACACACACACACACACACACACACACACACACACACACACACACACACACACACACACAGAGAGAGAGAGAGAAACGGTTGCCAAAGCCAAAGAAACACTGTGGGACAATTGAAACGCACTGACACACACTGTACCCGAACACAGAGGAGATCACCGTCAGTGCTAAATATAGCTGGTGACCCTAAATATAGCTGGTGACGTTTGTTTGGGGTGAATTAAGGCAAAAGTACCACTTCCCTATTTGCCCCAACAATTTGTCCCCTTGTGATTTTCAGTGACTGTGTCATTTTCCCCCCATTGTTTGTGTCATTTTGTCGTGTCATTTTATTTTTTAAGTAGTTGCCGCTTTCTTTGTATGTTTTACATTTTGGATGTTTTGGTTTTCTTTGGGTGCCTTGTTCAGTGTTTTGTGTCAGTTTTCTGTGTTCATGTCAGCAATTTTTATTAGTTGTTTCAGTTTTCATTTTGATTTTTGGGTGTAAGTTTCTCTTTGTGTCGGTTTGTTGTAGATTTCTTTTTGTGTACGTTTTTTTATTTACATTTTGGATGTTTTGTGTTTCTTTTGTTTGCGTCAGTGTGTTGTTGTGTCAGTTTTCATTGTTTGTGTCATTTTGTCATGTCATTTTTTTCTTCCTTGTGTCATTTACATTTGTTGTCTGTTACATTTTGACGTTAACATTTTATCTTTTGATTTCTTTGCTTGTGTCGGTTTGTCGTTATATCATTTTGTCGTTGTGTCATTTTCAGTGGCTGTGTCATTTTGTCATTGTCTGTGTCACTTTGTCGAGTCATTTTATTATTTGAGTGGTTGTCGATTTTTTTGTATGTGTTACATTTTGGATGTTTTGACTTTCTTTGGGTGCCTTGTTCAGTGTTTGTGTCAGTTTTCAGTGTTCATGTCAGCAATTTGCATTGGTTGTTTTAGTTTTCATTTTGATTTTTTGGGTGTCAGTTTCACTTTGTGTCGGTTTATTGTCGATTTCTTTTTGTGTACGTTTTAGTTACATTTTGGAATTTTTGCGTTTCTTTTGTTTGCATCACTGCGTTGTTGTGTCAATTTTCACTGTTTGTGTCATTTTGTCATGTCATTCTTTTCTTGCTTGTGTAATTTGCAGTTGTTATCTGTTACATTTTGACGTTAACATTTATATCTTTTGGTTTCTTTGCTTGTGTCAGTTTGTCGTTGTGTCATTTTGTTGTTGTGTCATTTTCACTGGCTGTGTCATTTTTTTCATTGTTTGTCATTTTATCGAGTCATTTTATTTTTGAATAGTTGACGATTTCTTTGTATGTGTTACAAGTCTTGTTTAGTGTTTGTGTCAGTTTTCAGTATTTATGTCATTTTTCCCCCATTGCTTGGTTCAGTTGTCACTTTTTGTTTGTGTCAGTATGTCTTTATTGATTTCTTTGTGTATATGTGTTTGTTACATCTTGGATGATTTCCTTGTTTGTTTTATTTTGTTGCTGTGTAGGTTTTCATTGTTTGTGTCATTTTTATTTTGAGTAGGTGTCGATGTCTTTGTATGTGTTACATTTTGACTTTTGTGTCATCTTTTTTTCATTGTTTTAGTCAGTTTTCATTGTTTGGGTCGGTGCCTTACTCTCCTATATGTTTATTTGTGTCAGTAATTTGAGGACTTAGTGACCACCTATTTATCGACCGTGATGGAACGGATAACTGATTATCTCATATGCTGTGTACGTTACGCTATATTCGACGCCATTTTGCCGTATCGTTGTTTGCTCCTAATGGTCATGCACCCCTGATGCACTCAGTGTGGAGAAGGGAGTTATCGATATTTCACAATGAGCTTTTTTCGCGGCACTGAAGACACTATCAATAAGTTCGCGACAATGATAGAATTGGGGAATATGACGTCATCACCTCTTACAACTACAAAAGACATATATTATTTCACCAACACATTACATAGCATACGATACAAACTAGCTGTATGGTACATAAGCTATACAATCAATCAATCAATCATGTACCATGCCGGAAAGCGTGGGCGGTTATGATTCGCCATTTCACTCGATCACCAGAGTCGTGGATCAGCTCAGTGTTCCTGTCTCGTCCATGCTATGTGGCCAAGCCATCCAGGTATTTTCCTCTCGGTCTTCCTCTTGGTCTGTTCCCTTCGATCTTGCCAGCTGTCACTAAGTTCTCCAGTCCATTTCTTCTCATAACATGTCCACAAAATTTTGACTGTCTACATCTAATTTCTCTAATCAATCTACGATTTTCATTTGTCTCTTGTAATTCAAATACTTAGTGAAACAACAAGCACCCCCGCTATTCTACTACTACTACTACTACTACTACTACTACTACTACTACTACTACTACTACTACTACTACTACTACTACTACTACTACTACTACTACTACTACTACTACTACTACGACGACGACGACAACGACTACTACTACTACTACTACTACTACTACTACTACTACTACTACTACTACTACTACTACTACTACTACTACTATACTACAACTACAACTACTACTACTACTACTACTACTACTACTACTACTACTACTACTACTACTACTACTACTACTACTACTACTACTACTACTACTACTACTATTTTTGTTACTATTACTACTATAACTACTATTGCTACTACTAATGCTACTCTAATACTACTACTAGTTCATCTTCACCTCTTCTTCCCCTTCTTTTTCTCCGTTTTCCACTATTACTACTACTAATACCAATACTGCTACTACCAATACTGCTGCTGCTGCTGCTCCTACTACTACTACTACTACTACTACTACTACTACTACTACTACTACTACTACTACTACTACTACTACTACTACTACTACTACTGCTACTACTACTACTACTACTACAACAACAACAACAACAACTACTACTACTACTACTACTACTACTACTACTACTACTACTACTACTACTACTACTACTACTACTACTGCAGCTGCTATTACTACTATTGCTACAACTACTATTATTACCAATATTATTACTACTTGTATTCATGGTGTCGGAGATCATATTTTATGGCGTGTCATACTCGCCCACGCCAGGTGATAAGCCTCTTGCTGTTGCTGCTGACTAGTACTACTGGTCCTGCTTGTGCTACGAATACCACCATTGCATGAAGATAACGCCGTTAATGGGGATTCCTGTAACGTGAGTCAACCCGTGAATTACTCAATGTTGTCAGAGATCGCAATATGTGGGGTGGTATGATCACCTACGCCAGCCGGTAAGACACGCGATGATGATGACTAATATTACTACGAACAAATCTACTACTATTACTATACAACCACGCCAACTGTAGAAAATAGCGATAAATGTATTAGAACCTACTCGCCCTGATCAGCAACATCTTACCTACAGCAGACAGTTCGATACCTCACGACTGAGACACCCCAACCTCTAGACCTAACTAATTGACCAGTACTTGACCACCTCTTGATCATCACCATGTCACTACACGAACTCTCCTCTACAATGTAAGCGGTCACTTGACCACTTGACCACTGCTTGACCACTACTTGACCACATTGTCGAGCACTTTAACCACTACCGTTTCATTACACATACTCTCCTCTACAATTTAAGTGGTCGTTCTACCACTTTACCAGTACTTGACCACTACTTGACCACTACCTGACCACGTCATTGCTCACTTTAACCACCACCCCATCACTACACGTACTTCCCCTTTAATTTAAGTGGTTACTCCCCCACATGACCACCTCTTGACCACCACTTGACCGCGTCATGACACACCCTTACCTATAATTTAAGAAGTCACCTGAGTATGTTTTTTTTTTAAAGTTTTTTCTTTTATTTTTTTAATTTTTTTTTTATTTTTCTATATGTTTTATTAGCATTATTATATACCTTCTTTGAATCGTCTGTTTGTTATTCTGGGTGTTAAATGTCGTCTTCTAGATGTACCTATAATTACAGGGGTTACTTGACTACAACCAAATTACCGAGGAGTTATCGCCCTTTGATGATCAGGATCGATAAATGGTTGATTTATATAAGATCCTCAAAACGTGCGGCTTTTGTACTTATACACTACTGACATGGCAATGTTAATGGACAAAGAGATAGATCAGCGACTCAAAAAATAGGCAGAATAAACTTCTGCGGTTTCAATAGTAAAGAAGAAGAGCTTATAGTAACAATAGAAGATAGGAAAATCGGACTGATGGGAATAGCGGACACCAGAACAAAGGGGAAAGGATGCAAGGAGCTCCACTGCAGTTACACGTTTGTCTACTCTGGAGTAGAACAACAAGAAAGGGCAAGACACGGTGTGGGAATAGTCATCGAATCACGGCTAAAAAGAGGAATACTAGAAATAAAATATATATCTGAAAGAATCATTACTTTGAGAATAAACGAACAAACAATTACAACATATGTACAAATATACGCACCACGTAATACAAACAAAAATGAGCAAGAATGCTAAGAATTCTACGAAGACATCCATGACGTGCTAACTAAAATAGATAACCAGGACAACATCATAGTTATGGGAGGCTTCAATGCAAGAAGTGGGCATAACAGAGTGGGCATAGAAAAAACATCTGGGAGCATTTGGAGATCAGCATAATGAAAGGAATGATAACGGAAGTAGACTGATAGAGCTTTGCAGCCAACACGACCTCCATATAACAAACACATTCTATAAACATAATGACTCACAAGTATACACCTGGCATAAATGGAACGATCTAGATACTAAAAGTCAAAATGACTTTATATTACCAAGAAATAACAGAAAGAGAAATATATTAGATGCAAGGGCAGTGCCCAATTTAAGTATAAACACAGATCATAAAGCAGTCATTGCCACAATAAGAACCATCAGAAGAAGAAAGCAAAGAGCAGGAAAATACATGCCACAGTAAACTTTAACAAAACCTTACAGGCGAGGCAGTAAGGGAAAATTATGAGAAAGAACTAACTGAAATATTTGTAAAATTACCTATAGAAAGAAAGCCAGTGGAAGAAGAATGGGAGATGTTCGAATCAAGCATTCTAACTACTTTAAAGGGAGTCTCTGTGGCGAAGTGGTCAAGCCGTTTGACTCGTGCTCCGAAGGTTGTGGGTTCGATTCCGGGCCGCGTCCTTCGGTTTACGAGTTAAATGTTTCGGAGACTCCTGCGGGTCGTCGCTAAAAGCTACGGAGTTTGTGCTTTGTGCGACGTTTTCCGTGCTGCGGAAAGAGACCGAGCCATATGGGATAAAACCCGGTGCAATGAAGTCGACCCTGTCGACTTTTAAGCGACTTTCTTTATTTTAACTACAGCAAAAATGGCATGTGGAACAACTAAAAAACGCAAAACATGGATAAAGAAAATAACAAGTTGGTGGAACGCGAGGTAAAGAAAGCGGTAAAAGACAAAAGGAAAAATATAAAAAGTGGTTGAAGAGCAAACAGGAATGTGATTGGATAGAATATAGAATAGCGAGAAGACATGTGAATAGAATAGTAAAGAAGGAAAAACAAAAAGACTGGGAAGAGTATGGAGAAACCCTAAATAAAAACTACAAGGAGGCAACTAGAAACTTCTACAAAAAGATAAGTGCAATGCGAACCAGAGGAGAACCCTTTGACCCAACTGAAATAATTAACAGCGAAAATGGAGAACCAATAAGTGAACAAAAACAAATCCTATTAAGATGGAAGCAGTATTTCGAACAACTTCTCAACATCCCATCAGATGTCACAGGAATTCAAGAAACCTACACAGATGCCACCGAAGAACTAGAACCAGACATACTAAAAGAAGAAATTATAGAAGCCATCAGATTAGCCCCATTGAACAAATCACCGGGACAAGATGAAATACCAAATGAACTAATTAAAGCAGCAAGAGAAGTAGGAACAGCATGGCTACATAGACTATTCAACCATGTTTAGGTAGAACAACAGACACCACGAGACTGGGGAAACTGCCATAATTATCCCAATTTGGAAAAACAAAGGCAGCAAAAGAGATTGCACACAATACAGAGGCATTTCACTGTTGAGTCATACTGGGAAAATATTTTGTAAAATTCTTGAGAAAAGATTACGAACAACTATAGAACCCCAGCTAAGTGAAACACAACTTGGATTTAGGAAAAACAAAGGATGCACAGATGCCATTTTTGCTCTTAGACAACTTATAGAAAAATCAATCGAATTCAATGAAACACTCTACTTAGCCTTTGTCGACCAAGAAAAGGCATTTGATAGAGTAGATAGAAACAAGCTGTGGGAAATCCTTAAACAATATGGAGTGAGTACACATCTAACAAACCTATGTAAAAGTTTATACAACAACAGTGAATGCATAGTGAGAGCAACTGGAGGACACTCAGAACCCTTCACCATAAGATCTGGAGTACGACAAGGTTGTGTCCTGTCCCCTCTCTTGTTCATAACATATATAGACAACATATGTAAAGAAACCAGCCAAACAGAGACCGCAAGAATACCGCATGACGAGAACACAGAAGAAGAACCATCTGCAAATCTAACCATTAGAGAACTCCTGTTTGCGGACGACCAAGCACTAATAGCAAAATCAGAAGCTGAATTACAAGACCACATGAATAGTCTAAACGAAATGTGTAGGGAACATAACATGAAAATTAGCACAAGCAAAACAGAGGTAATGACTATAACTAAAGAAGAAAAAACAACAACAATTCACCTAAACGAACATCCCTTGAAACAAGTAAAGAGTTTCAAGTACCTAGGAAGTATAATATCATCAAATGGCAGATCAGAAGACGAGATCGAAAATAGATGCAATAAGGCAAACCAACTCATTGGACAAATGGCACCAATACTAAAGAACAAACATGTATCAATAACTACTAAGAAAGCACTTTACAACACAATCTTCCTACCAACTCTATGCTACCAATGCCAAACCTGGACAATGACAGAAAAAGAGAAAAGAAAAATCACAACAACAGAAATGAGATTCCTGAGAAGAATACTCAACGTATCAAGAAGAGATACGATCAGAAATGAAGAAATCAGGACTAAAGTGGGGGTTATGGCAGCACTAGATTTTATTAGAAGGCAGCAAGTCAAATGGTTTGGCCATGCAAGTAGGTTACCATTCAACAGCATACCACAACAAGCAATGATGTACAGACCAGATGGAAACAGAGGAAGAGGCCGACCACGTAAACGTTGGACGGAGGGAATAACAGAGTCCGTGGAAATATCGATACATGAAGCCCATAATCGGGCACTCTCACGATGTTTATGCTTCACCTCGACACCGCAAGGTACAATAGGAACATGATGAGATGAGATGAGATGAGATGAGATGAGATAATTACTTGCCAAACAGGGAAATATCTAGAGCCAATAAATTTATTCTACCAACTGGGGAAGAACAACACACTGAAGCTTAATATCTCACAGTGACTGCTTGGAGCAGGAATCCATAACCCACAAATAAAGACAAGGGAGGGCAGACCAATTTTTCTGCTTCAGATTTACTACCACAGAGGATCTGCAGGAAAATGACCTGCGAAATTACCCGTAGTCTTAATCCTATGTGAGAAGGGGAATCTCGGCTGATAATATAATTAAGTTTAAAGATTTTGATGTAAATGAACTTCTATTGTTGTTTTTTTTTTTTCATGTATGCATTTGATGTATGTGAATTGATTGTTTCAAAATCATTAATGTTTATTACTAACTGTATAGTTAATAAATGATGAAAAAAAGGAGGTCATATCCTCTTGAGAGTTATGTTTTACTTATCATAATCAATTAGTTTAATCAAAACAACCCAATATAAAATTAGGTTAACTGAGAGAGGAGAGGCAAGGAACCACCAAAAGGAGATTTTGGGAATTAAGGGGAAAAACTTGTAAATGTTTTCCTAGAGGTATTCCTTGGTTTTCTGAGACTCTATTTATGGATTCAAGCAACTGAGCCATTAAAGGTGAACATAATTAAACGGGCTGGATCACATTGGGAAAGAGGCACTTAGCATCCTTTGTCTCTTTGGGGTTGAGCCATCAACCATACATCCGACAGTGAGATAAGTTTGTTTGTTTGGTTTTTGTTTGTTTTTGTGGGTGGGGGGGGGGGGGGGGGGGGGGGGGGGGGGGGGGGGGGGGGGGGGGGGGGACAATTCGAAATTGCAATTTTTGAAGAGTTATTGTTGTTAGTAGAAAACTTAAATTAGTTTATTAGTTATATGGTTTAGAGGTAAGTGTCTCTGTAAGAGAACAAGGGGAAGACAGAGAAGTAAATACCTGGATGGCTTGACCACATGGCAAGGTCGATATAAGAATACTGAGCTGATTCACACACTCTGGTGATTGAGTGAAATGGCGAATTATGACCGCCCACGCATATCGGCGTGGCACTTGATGGATATGGATCGATGGATATATATATATATATATATATAGCGCGCGCGCGCGTGTGTGTGTGTGTGTGTGTGTGTGTGTGTGTGTGTGTGTGTGTTTCTAACATTCAGCACGGTAGTTTTTTTTTTTTCATTAGCAAAATATGTTATTCCAAGTTGTGGGTTCCAAATCACATGTCAAGATAAATAATCCATAAGGTGATTCTTCGGCGTGTTGATGTACAGATTAGAGTAGATCGGTGTTTGCTGTGGTTAGTATCGCGTCGAGTAGTTCGCCCGGTGTTCACGTGTTTTCTATTGATAAACCTTCCTAGGTCGTGTTCATATGTTCGTGTTCAAGTGGTCAGGACAACCACTTGATACATTGGCACCATGCCGTCTTGACAGACGATAGTTTGTGCTTTAAAAAGGCATAATCATTTTTACCCATGGCGGTAGCGAATGTGACTGATAAGGCCAATTCGTGCTGTAAATGTCCGTTCACAGTGGGTGCATGTGAACACGTGGTCATTTCCACCATCATGCACCATCTTACGTCTCACACGCTCGGTGTGTGACTTATCTGCAATAATTTTCTCCTTTGTCTTTATTCCGTTTCTGATGTTTTCCCTCCATCCAACACGATCAGCGGCGACTTGCTCCCAATGTGCATTATCAATGCCTGTACCATTCTTGTTCCGCTTACACACATCTTTGTATCGTAGTAGAGACCGACCCTGAGATCTCTTCTTTTTTTTTTTAATTCGCATATCCTTTTACAGGACATCGCTGTCAACAGCAGCATCTTTCAGCTGTCTGTTGCTTTCTTGGCAAGATTACGCTCAGTAGTTTGCTATTGCTTTCTGAGCGGCCGGCTCAGTTATCCGCAAGTCACCAGCAGGGGACGAACCGTTCCCAATTCTCCACAGATCTCTTACCCATCTGTAATTCACCAAAAAAGATGTCCTTTGGTATTCTACCATCATCCATCTTTCTAACATGTCCTATCCATCTAAGTCTACGAAGACTGAGCATGGAATAAACCGTCACACAAACTGATCTTTCCAATTCTTCAGTATTTGTGATTTTGTCTTGCTACTTAATACCAAGAACTCTTCGCAGACACCGCATATGAAAGCTATTTAAACGTTTATCTTGGTGTGAGTAAGTTGTCCAGGTTTCACTGCCATAAAGAAGAGTACTAAGAACACAGGCTTGATAGACAAGGACTTTTATTTTGGCAGTAAGCTTCCTGTTCTCCCAGACTCTTTTTCTTAACCTGTTCATTGTTATTGCTGCCTTACCAATCCGGATGTTGATTTCCTGATCTAGGGATAATTAGCTATTTATCACTGATCCTAGATATGTAAAATGGTTTACCATCTCTAGTTCGGCGTCGTCAATAAAGATTGATGGTACCCCATGTGCACCTTGTGACATAATCTGTGTCTTCTTTGTGCTAATTGTTAAACCAAATTCAGAACAAGCATTGGAGAATGCAGATAGTAGACGTTGTAATTCTTCCTCAGAGTGGATCGTAACTGCAGCATTGTCTGCAAAAAGCAACTCTCTGATCAGTATCCTCCTAATTTCGGTCTTGGCCTTCAATCTCTGAGCATTGTAGAGGCCGCCATCTGAGCGTGAGTGAATGTATATACCACCATCCTGATCATGAAAGGCATATTTCAGAAGAAGTGAAAAGTATATTCCAAAGAGGGTGGGAGCTATTACACAACCTTGCTTAACTCCACTCTTGATTTCAAACTCTTCAGAAGTTGCACCATCAAACTTGATTACACCCTTCATGCCTGTGTGGAACGATTCCACAATGGACAGAAGAGTTGGTGGGCAGCCAATCTTCTTTAGTGCCTTGAACAGACCCTCACGACTGACCAAATCGAATGCCTTTGTGAAGTTGATCAAGGCAATAAACAGTGGTTGATTCTGTTCACAGCATTTTTTTGCATTTGTCGCAATGAGAATATCATATCAATGGTAGACCGGTTCTGTCGAAAGCCACACTGTGATTCGGGATAGACTTGATCTCCTAGGACTTGAAGTCTGCGCAGAACAATTCTGGCAAATACTTTTCCAACAATACACAGAAGTGAGATACCCCTATAGTTGTTGCAGTCGCTCCGATCGCCCTTGTTCTTGTACAGTGTTATGATGCTTGAATCTTTGAAATCATGTGGGACTTGTCCTTCTCGCCAGCATAGCTCTATTAGCTGGTGGATCTGTAGAGTGAGTGTGTCGTACCCACTCCTGATAACCTCTATTGGAATCCCATCCTTGCCTGGAGCCTTGCCAGATGCAAGTTCATTTATAGTACACTTAACTTCTGTTATGGTGGGAAAAGTGTCCAGGTGGTCAAGAGTTGGTAGAGCATCATCTGCTAGTTTGGTCTCACTTGAGTAAAGCTCCAAATAGTGCTCTACCCATCTGTCCATCTGATGTTTCTTACCAGTTATGATTTCTCCAGTCAAGGTTTTCAATGATGCACTTCTTTTGATCATTGGACAACAGGCTTTCTTTATTCCTTCATACATGCTTCTGATGTTTCCCTTATCACTTGCGATTTGAATGGTCTCACATAACTTGATCCAATAATCATTTGCACAATGCCTGGAAGCCTTTTGTACATCCTTCCTAGCTTGCTTTAGCTCACTCAGAGTGTTACGCGTTGGTCTTTCCTTGTTTCTTAAGAGAGCTTTCTTCTTCTTATCAGTCAAGGGCTGCAGAGTCTGGCTTACCAGACTACTTGATACACCTTGATAAATACTTGCCAATAGCCAACCTGTTGTAGCGTATTGTTAGAAGCGTGTTTTAACCCACTTGGTTCCACGCGAGTCATACCTAGCCACGCCGGCCACTGGGGTCGAAGCCTCTCTTCGGGTCTATACAAGTAATACCACAGCCACGCCGGTCACTGGGTTCGATGCTTACTCGCATTCATACAACTCATACCTCACCCACGCCGGCCACGGAGTGAGAAGAGAGGCGGAGAGAAGATAGGGAGGGAGAGTATAGAGTGGGACTTAATCGCTGACTTCTCGTTCAGAAAGCAATGACAAATTACTGAAAGTAAAATTGACTAGAAAATCAACCTGCTTTTCGATGTCCATTTTAACCGGTGTGGCGTTATTTCACAAAAGATAGAGAGAAAATAGAAGCGAGAGAGAGAGAGAGAGAGAGAGAGAGAGAGAGAGAGAGAGAGAGAGAGAGAGAGAGAGAGAGAGAGAGAGAGAGAGAGAGAGAGAGAGAGAGAGAGAGAGAAACATCCGTTGACACTTCAACATTTACTTCTCTTTCAGAAATCAAACAAAGGGAGAGTTAGTGATGGTTGTGTTAATCAGACTATCTAACTTCTCAAGATCCCTTCACCGTCCAACGGTCTTTCTGGTATCTTACCTGCCCCCAGCCATGTTCAAGTGGTTAGGAAACCTCTTGATACAGCTTCATAACCATTGATAAATAATTGCCAATAGTCAACCTGTTGTAGTGGTATGTTAGAAACATGTTGTAACCCACTCGGATCCATGCCAGTTGTCGTGAAATGCAGCATTTACATCCCAGAACATTTTTGGTTCAATTTTGATGGACCATGTAGATAAATTACAGAAGAAGAAATGAAATTCTCTATCATAAAGAATGCTGGGGCAAGGTAGTACACGCATGGTACAATAAATAAAAATATGGGCCTGTGCATACGGACATGGTCTGGTGGCTATGCAAGATTGACCTTTGACTCTCAACAAACACAAGGTGTGGAATGCCAGTCTAAGGGAAGGTGAAACAGACCAAGAACTTATGATTAAACCACACTGCAGAGTAGGCGTGAAATGGGACCGTCAAGCTAAATCAAATCAAATCAAATCAAATCAAATCAACTTTATTTTAAAAGGGTCACAAATTGGACACGCAGGCCTGTCTTACATTCGGCCCTTCCAAACACTCGTCTTTCGTTCATCAAGAGCATACATTTACATGGGAAGAAAAATAAACATTGTTAAATGAATGTTGTAAACAAACAAGGCAAATTACCATGTTATGAGGCCCATCTCCCACCTACCCATACATCACCACACCCACACACACACACACACACCCACCTACCCACACACCCACATGCACACCCAGGGACACATACATACCCCACCAACCGACCCATCCCCCTCCTGCACATCCACCACCCACTCACACTGCCCTCACCTGTTCCCCCAATCAAAACACCCTCGCCACTCAAAAACCTCCCCCACTAACTCACACATCCCACGCCCACCCACACCCCCAACCACCCATCCCCAAGCCACACCTCCATCGACCACATATCCCCCACCCACGCACACACATCCCCCACCAACCCACACATCGCACATACACTCACACATCCCCAAACCATACACACACATCCCCACCAACTGACATCTCCCTACCCCCCCCCCCCCCCACCACACACATCTCCCTAACCACCTATACATCCCCAATCCACTCACACGCACCCCACCACCCACATATACATCCTCCACCCACCCACACATGCCATAACCCAATCGCCCACCACACACATCCCCCACACGCACATCACATAATCCCCTACCACGCAATATTCCTAACCCACGTACCGCACACACACACATCCCTAATCAACACATCCCACACCCAGATACCACCACACATCTCCACCTACACACCACACACATATCCTCCACCCACATACCACACACTATCCACACTCACACCCACACAGATCCCCTCACCCATCTACCCCACATACCCCCCACCCACACACCACAAAAAATTCCCCACCCACACACACATTCCCCACCCACACACATATCCCCAACCAACACACCACACACCTCTCCCCACCCATACACACATTCCCCACCCACCCAGCAACACACACTCACTCACCTACACATCCTCCACTACGCACACTCACACCCCATCAACCCACCCCCAACCAAACATCTCTCGATCACAATACCCCTGCCCACACACATCCTCCACCCACTCACGCATCCCACCCCGAAACATACACATCCCTCACCCACCTACACATCCCTAAGCCACTCACACACCCCACCCACACATTCCACATCCACGCACACATCTCCCACCCACACACACCCACCACCCACACATACTTCCCCCAACCACCACACATCCCCTACTCACGCACACATATCCCCCACCCATACACACATTCCCCGCACTCATCATACATCCCTCACACCACACAATATCCCCCACCCACATACATATCCTCACCCTTACCACCACAAACATACCCCTCTCCCACACACCATGCACACATCCCCCACCAACACACCGCACACATATCCCAAACCCACACATCATAAACTTCTCCCCACCCGCCCTTGCATCCCCAATCCACCCACACAATCCCCTACCCACAAAACCCATCCACCCACACATACTTCCCCAAACCATCCACACATTTCCACCCACCCAAACACACATCCCCCGCACCCGTCCCATATACATATCCTCCACCCATATACAGATCCCCCACACCCATCCCCACACCCCTACTTTCATCCCCACAGATCCATCCACACATCGCACCAACACCCACAAATAAGCTACCCAGCTTCAAGGTGGTACTTGTAAAACTGATAATTACACCCCACTGGCGGGCAAACTCAATGGACTGTGAAACTAATCTGTGGCTGGCAATTCAAAACCGTGCAGGTGTGACACTATGGTAAAGGCCAGTTGTTCAGACAGAATTTATGACTGGACATGTGGGGAGATAATCTAGTCTGCACTGTAGAGATATGTGAAACAGATGCATGAAGGATAATAAACCATTCAGACTGGATCCAGAAAATTAGGGGTGAGGTGTCTGATGCTGGCAATTAAAGCAGGACTGGGAATGCGAATGGTGGCTTCAAACCAGAGAGGAAGGCGCCAAGGAGATAATAGTGTCTGCCAGACTTCGTATAAAAACCCATGCTAAACCTGTTCCCTTTAGAATAAGTCAGACATTTGAACAGGTATTAACTCTCATTGTATACGTTTGTATCTCTAGTAATGTTAGTTCTCAGTAACTATCCAAGTCTTTTAGATGTATGTAGCATAATGTCTTCAGACGTTCGCATCCCCAGTCCATTTACATTTCTCACTACTTAGTAGTTAACCACAGTAAGCCGTCTTGATACCCTAACTAAAAATAGAATCGTAGATTCTAGATCGAGAGAGGGTAGATGAATGGTGGGGACTCAATTTGATTGGGTAACCCTTGGGCTGGTAACGCTCCTTAATGCATAATTAGCCCGCCAGTCGAAGCATTGATTCCATCCCGTAAGAACGTGTTCAGGATGCAGTGGTAAAACTTGCCCAAAAGCATTCTTTGGGATGTGGTCATCTGCACTTCAGGTACCTAAATCATTTAATATGTTATGTGTAAACCTGATGAAGTGAGAGAGAGACGAATGGGCGAGTATTTTCTTGAGAAAATGTGACAAGAAGACAGGACTTCGTTGTACAGTGACTCTAAAACTGCTGCTCAAAACCTGTCATGTCTACCGCAGTGAAACATTCTTACCATGTCTATTGTCTGTCTGATTTGATGATTTGCATATGCTTATGACTGTAAACCACGCTCAATGCATATGGCAAATCTGAACATTCGTTGAGTGCCTATCATGACCATTCTTAATCAAACTGTACCTTGCTCTTGAGAGTTACCTTTGGCAGTTATGTTTCAGAATGTGTGATGCTATATACTGCATGTAATTTCTCCCTTATAATGGCTGAGAATGTTTGAGTGAATGAGATGATAATTATATAATTAACTTCTCATATTTGTAAAAGTAAAGACGCTTATTATATCCATGTTTGCAGGACTGCATTGCACTTTAGAAATTACAAAGTCGATGTAATGTCTGGTTACTGTATTACGATCAGGAAAATTGTCAAAAGCACTCATAAAGAGTTGCCTGGGATGCAATTTCTCTTTGACGTTATGCACTGGTCCTTTGCAACAATAGTTTAGGTTTATATGAGCTACATTCCAATGAGGAGCAATATGTGGCATAACCTACAGTGTCTAGTCAGCTGAATACATGGGAAGGCTCATGCTATTTGTCAGGGAAAATTCATGTTTTCTTTCATTATGTGTATTCCACATGTGAAAGCATTTCTAGTGCATGATTTCTGCCATACAATGCCTACTTCTTGGTGCTTAATCACACTGTCTGTTCTCATGGTACACCGGTCCCTGTGATCTACTCATTGTGAGAATTTACAAGATAATTGTGTGAAGCTGCCTCTGATTAGGAGTATGTGCCTATGACTTCACGGTTTTGGGGATGAACCTGGAGAAAGGATATCACCCCAAACCCCCAAATAAAATTGCACTTCATCATCAGTGAGAGGCGGGTGTTCGAATATCACACTCCTTTTCCCCTCCCATTCCTCTCTGAATCTGTGATAGTACTGTATAACTATGACCATGTTAAACAGATGTAAAACACATGTTGCGCCTTTGTTTATTAACAGAGAATGAGGAAGATGGGGGAGGCCTTTCAATTACCAGGACAACTCCAGGGAAGTCCTGAGCTCTAGCTTCAACTCCAGCTGAAAATAAGACTCCATAAAGTACCACATGAACAACAGGTTGCAAATGTTCAGCCTGAATCCACTAATTCTGGCCTATACAGATGGCACTGAAGAAAAGTCTTGATTAAAAGCCTAAAACAGGGATACTCTCCAATTTTGTAAAAGCCCCAGGCTATATCTTCAAGATAAATTCAAGAAGAAACCTTAAGAGGAGAGATTACCTGGTCTTCAGCATGTCACTACTGGCTAAGAGTGGACATTAAAGGTGCACTTGGAGCAGACCATATCACAGCTTATTATTAATATTGGCTGAAAGGCTAATGGAGAAGAAGTATAGAACATAGAGCAAAATTCCCAAAAATGGATTAGTGATAATTAGATGTGGTGATTTAGTTACATCAGAACCTTTTGTGGGAGATAGACTGGCAGAGAAGAATGATGGGACATAATAGTTTTTAGATCTTCATCTACTGAAAAGTAAAACTAATCCCAAATTATCAACTTTGCGAACAGTCTACTCACCCTTCGGAAGGACATGTTTGTCACTTGCTTCGGACTAGTCAAAGTAGGGAATAGCCTGAACTGGAAAAACATTATGGGGAAAGCTGAAACCTGAGACATTCCCAACACCTTCATAGGTGCTAAAAGACGGTACACGGATCAGTATAGCAGTGTCTCCCTATACTTGTGCCCGGCTATAGGTTTATCATGTGTTTTCCTCATTTGACGGTTGGAAAAGTGATAGCATGATTAAAGTGTTGTGGTGTAGGATAACCTATGGTGTAGAGATGTGAAGGAGGAGGGTTTGTTTTAGATTAATGTTTCTGTGGGGATATTGAGTGATGTGTTTGGGTTTTCATAGATAATGTCACTATAATTTGCATATAAACTTATATTTGAGATGTAAATTGTTGGCAGAATATGAAGCCTGAGTCTTCACTTGACCTCATCAGACATTAATAAAAGATTAGTTGTAAGAGAACAGTTTTTTGAGATATATGTCCCTGGGGTTGTCTTGTCCAACTGGTGTCAAGCATCTTCATGGTGACTGTTACTCTACTGTTGTGGTTGGTTACAGATATTGTGAAAGTTCTGTGTGGTTGTTGTCAAGTATCTTCCATGATGTATGACTTGTCTAATCTGTTGGTGTGATCATTCCTTTGTGAATGTTTGTCCAACTGTTGTCAAGATCTTCTCATGTTGATGTCTTGTTCAACCAGTGTAAAATACAGTTGTTGTTGTTTATGTTCACTACAATGGTACAATTGTCAATGTGATCATTTGTCCAAGTGTCTTGTGTCACTTGAAATAATATTAAAGAGATCAAACATGAGGTTGGCGACCAGAGCACAGTCAGCTGGAAGATGAGAGAACTGCTTTCATTGGTTACTGTGGCTAACTGCCAAGATCTCTCTATATATATATGGCCTAGAAGAGAAATCATCTATAAATAATTCTGTGTAGAACTTAACTTAGGTCTAATTTCTCACAGTGGGGGTACTCGATGAGCCAAAATTCTGAATGGTTTCTCTACAAGGGTTATGCGAGAATAAATATCAATACCTCTAGACAACACTTGCTGTTACTAACCTGTATCTTTTATAGAGAGATATACTTTATAGAACTTCACTCATTGGAACTTCTGTAATTCTCTATAAACCCACAAAAAACCTCACATGTTGGAGGCTCGTATCCGCGATTGAACCCCGGGAACACCCCTAAAGGTGATCACATGTTGTGGACCCGTATCCGCGACTGAACCCCGGGAATAACCTGCTAAAGGGGATCACATATTGTGGACTAATATAGGCAATTAGAACCCTGGGAACACCCTCAAGGTAATCACATATTGAGTGCTCTATGCACTAATTGAACCCTGGGAATACCTTTTATGGGATTCACATAACGAGGTCTGATGACTCGGGATGTAAACTATGGGTATACCTTGTCTGGGACTCCTGTGGGGGAATATCTATGTTTGTATTAGAATCAGGGAGTAACCTCTCGCAAAATTAAACCTATTGCTTAGAGTTTTATGATGTGGTTAATGGATCTCGTCACATAAATGTGGACAAAAGGTCCAGATGTTTAAACCCACAAGTAAATCTCGGGTGGTGGTTGTTTCATCAATGGTGGTAATATTGCATGTATCACTGTTCACAAATGTCACATTGTACAATGTAGTTGAACAAAAATGTTAATTATCTTATGGGTCAACATGTTTGCTATACCCATGATAATGTTGTGGTTCAAGATGGGCTGATGTAATGGACTGTCAATAATGTTGTGTAATTTTGTGCATACTGTGTTCACTATGAGTACAAGATAAAGGTACCTGAGAAACCAGAAGACACAAATTATTTTTAAATAACTAAGACAGCTAATTTCAGGATAAATTTGATTTTTCTTGAGATAAATTAAGACACTTGATCCAGGGAATTAATAGGGGGCCTACTCCATTTTCTAACTTATTGGCTAGCATGGGAGAAAGGGGAATTAGTGTATTTACATTTTAATATCACTGCATCACATCAAATAGTGGGTACTTAATTCCTCAGTCCCCATAACATGTTGGCAACACTGAGAGCAGAGAGTGTGAACCCTGATGGAAAACTTGGGCAACCATTAAGACACCTCACTGGCAATCTCTCTCAGTATAGTCAGTATTCGTACCGGCTAATGTCCAGTGTCGATTTGACATCTGGGTTTATTCTTCAGTGTGTGACCTTGTCAGTGCCCTTGATCACGCTTGCGGAGAAGGTAAGCACGATGGAATCTCCAGGAGAAACATCCTTATCAACTCAGTCACTTGCCATTCCTGAGGTAGTGGTATTCTTAAGCGTACTGGATACGTGATGGACGAGATGAAGGGAAGATTCTACCTGATGTCATGGTCAGTCACTCATGACCCGACAACAGTCTGGTGTCTATAAGACATTAGTATATTGTTCGATGGTGTGATCTCTGGTGTACTAGGATCCACGTCACCAGGAGTGAACTCATTGAATCTCCAGGAAGGCCATCAAATTAACTGGACCCCTGGCCATTCATATGGAAGTGGAGAGCGGACGCAAAGTACGTGTCTGGGAAACGATGAGAACCAACCTGATGTCATTGGCGTATAATACGACGAGGAGCATATCATGGACAACCTGAAAAATTTCATGAAGAGATAAAACAGGATCCGTCTCCGATGTTGCCGTCAATTCATCCTCAGTTGAGAAAGCATTTCTGCCTGAAATGGTGGAGATTAAAGGAAGGACAAAGTTGGAAAAACTGATGTCCTTCTCCTTTTTCATTCTCAATGGGAAGATTTTTCTGCCTGGAAAAATGGTAGGAATGTAGCTCAATTCTAGACAAGAGCAAAGTCTGTGATGGAATGGACTAATAAGGATTACTGTTCTTAAACAGTTAACTCTTATATGGTAGAGATCACTGCAACTCCAGCAGTTGACACTCTATACACAATGTCTGCGAAAGTGGACTAACGAAAGATCAGTTTCAAACAGCTGACTACTTTCAAGGTAAAGATCCCTGCAATTCAGCAGTCGACTCGTTACATAATAAGAACCATGCATTCCGCAGTGGGATCTTATATTATTACTGAGATGCGAGGTATATTCAAAAGAACTGGCCAGTCCTATCCTCAAAGTCAGTAAAATTGCTTTAAAAAAATTCCAGTCAATATTGGGATCTAAAAAGATATACCCATATAATCACACCCCTTCAAAGGTGGCTGTGATAATGACGGACTTCTCTATTGCTGAGAGGAAACGCCTTATATTCGCCAATAGTAAACGTTTGCTCATGTGGGAGAAAAAGAACGGATACTCCAGCCACTCAAAAGCATTTAGCTAGAGCGTTGCTGAAGACAACAAGTTGAAAATTCCACCTGGAATTCTAGCTTAGTGGATGTTAGTATAACTGCATCTACAAAATCAGTTGCTACGTTAGAAACAGCTTACACATGATGGACGCTGAGTGGCCAATCCACGGACAAGTCTGAAATGAGATTGTTCACTATTGCAACTATCTAGCAACTAAGGAGAGAAAATGCTGTCACTTCTCACAACACATCAGAATAGAGGCCTAACGGAATGAGAGAATCTCAACCAATAAGTGCACCTCTAAATCTATGGTAAGACTACAGAAATAAGTCAAGGAAATATAATGGGAAATTGCTACTATCTGCAAACACAAGAGGCTTATTGGAAAGGTAGACCCTGTGTCCAACGCTAACCAAATCTGCACTAGTAGATTTTAGTCTTAAGTTCTGCAGCGGCTGCTATACAGTTCACCCGGAAGTGATTGTCTTTGCTCCGGTGATGATCAAAAATTTTAACCCAGTTCCAAATGCCAAGATTACTGTTGGAGAAAGTGTTCAGTTAAATACACTCTCACAGGATTATCATTCTCCAGAGGCGAAGGGAAGAATGAAGTTCTGATAAATATGGAAAGTGAGAGACATATGGAATGCAACCATTCTCTCTAAACGTCA
The DNA here is from genome assembly GCA_014155875.1 of Cepaea nemoralis. NCBI lineage: Eukaryota > Metazoa > Mollusca > Gastropoda > Stylommatophora > Helicidae > Cepaea > Cepaea nemoralis. The sequence continues at coordinate 240,663 of JACEFZ010020330.1, forward strand.
TCTAGAAGTTGGCTTAATTGCAAAGCATTACTTCTCATAATGAATCTCAATGGTCTACTCATGCTTTGAAAGTGTGTGACTCTGAGAGATCATTCATCATGGACAGGAAAAATAGCATGGAGATTGACTGTGGAGCATTGTCAGAAATGAGTTGGAGAGCAGTTCACTGATAAGTGTGGTCATAACTCTTCATACTTCCAGTGACTAAATGGAACTTCATGCAGGACTAACTTCATGGTCTTTGCAGATGCCACCAAATTCATGACTGATGAATATTGGAGCAGATTTTTCTTAAAAAAGGAAAAGTCAATTGGTTCCATATGCACAGCTCTTGTTGGAGTAAGGGGAGATGAGTAAATGATGACACCACTTAAAGGATCTGGGAACTGTGAACGCCTGACCTATCAGTCATTGTATCAATGACAGTTTTTATGGGGAGGCTATGTAGCATAATGTCTTCAGACGTTCGAATCCCCAGTCCATTTACATTTCTCACTACTTAGTAGTTAACCACAGTAAGCCGTCTTGATACCCTAACTAAAAATAGAATCGTAGATTCTAGATCTAGAGGAAGGTAAGATGAATGGTGGGGACTCAATTTGATTGGGTAACCCTTGGGCTGGTAACGCTCCTTAATACATAATTAGCCCGCCAGTCGAAGCATTGATTCCATCCCGTAAGAACGTGTTCAAGATGCAGTGGTAAAACTTGCCCAAAAGCATTCTTTAAGATGTGGTCATCTGCACTTCAGGTACCTAAATCATTTAATATGTTATGTGTAAACCTGATGAAGTGAGAGAGAGACGAATGGCCGAGTATTTTCTTGAGAAAATGTGAAAAGAAGACAGGACTTCGTTGTACAGTGACTCTAAAACTGCTGCTCAAAACCTGTCATGTCTACCGCAGTGAAACATTCTTACCATGTCTATTGTCTGTCTGATTTGATGATTTGCATATGCTTATGACTGTAAACTACGCTCAATGCATATTGCAAAACCTTTGTGCGCTCTGAACATTCGTTGAGTGCCTATCATGACCATTCTTAACCAAACTGTACCTTGCTCTTGAGAGTTACCTTTGGCAGTTCTGTTTCAGAATGTGTGATGCTATATACTGCATGTAATTTCTCCCTTATAATGGCTGAGAATGTTTGAGTGAATGAGATGGTAATTATATAATTAACTTCTCATATTTGTAAAAGTAAAGACGCTTATTAAATCCATGTTTGCAGGACTGCATTGCACTTTAGAAATTACAAAGTCCATGTAATGTCTGGTGACTGTATTACGATCAGGAAAATTGTCAAAAGCACTCATAAAGAGTTGCCTGGGATGCAATTTCTCTTTGACGTTATGCACTGGTCCTTTGCAACAATAGTTTAGGTTTATATGAGCTACATTCCAATGAGGAGCAATATGTGGCATAACCTACAGTGTCTAGTCAGCTGAATACATGGGAAGGCTCATGCTATTTGTCAGGGAAAATTCATGTTTTCTTTCATTATGTGTATTCCACATGTGAAAGCATTTCTAGTGCATGATTTCTGCCATACAATGCCTACTTCTTGGTGCTTAATCACACTGTCTGTTCTCATGGTACACCGGTCCCTGTGATCTACTCATTGTGAGAATTTACAAGATAATTGTGTGAAGCTGCCTCTGATTAGGAGTATGTGCCTATGACTTCACGGTTTTGGGGATGAACCTGGAGAAAGGATATCACCCCAAACCCCCAAATAAAATTGCACTTCATCATCAGTGAGAGGCGGGTGTTCGAATATCACACTCCTTTTCCCCTCCCATTCCTCTCTGAATCTGTGATAGTACTGTATAACTATGACCATGTTAAACAGATGTAAAACACATGTTGCGCCTTTGTTTATTAACAGAGAATGAGGAAGATGGGGGAGGCCTTTCAATTACCAGGACAACTCCAGGGAAGTCCTGAGCTCTAGTCTTCAACTCCAGCTGAAAAGTCAAGACTCCATAAAGTACCACATGAACAACAGGTTGCAAATGTTCAGCCTGAATCCACTAATTCTGGCCTATACAGTGGCACTGAAGAAATAGTCTTTGATGAGAAGCCTAAAACAGGGATACTCTCCAATTTTGTAAAAGCCCCAGGCTATATCTTCAAGATAAATTCAAGAAGAAACCTTAAGAGGAGAGATTACCTGGTTTTCAGCATGTCACTACTGGCTAAGAGTGGACATTAAAGGTGCACTTGGAGCAGACTATATCACAGCTTATTATTAATATTGGCTGAAAGGCTAATGGAGAAGAAGTATAGAACATAGAGCAAATTCCCAAAATGGATTAGTGATAATTAGGTGTGGTGATTCAGTTACATCAGAACCTTTTGTGGGAGATAGACTGGCAGAGAAGAATGATGGGACATAATAGTTTTTAGATCTTCATCTACTGAAAAGTAAAACTAATCCCAAATTATCAACTTTGCGAACAGTCTACTCACCCTTCGGAAGGACATGTTTGTCACTTGCTTCGGACTAGTCAAAGTAGGGAATAGCCTGAACTGGAAAAACATTATGGGGAAAGCTGAAACCTGAGACATTCCCAACACCTTCATAGGTGCTAAAAGACGGTACACGGATCAGTATAGCAGTGTCTCCCTATACTTGTGCCCGGCTATAGGTTTATCATGTGTTTTCCTCATTTGACGGTTGGAAAAGTGATAGCATGATTAAAGTGTTGTGGTGTAGGATAACCTATGGTGTAGAGATGTGAAGGAGGAGGGTTTATTTAGATTGATGTTTCTGTGGGGATAATGAGTGATGTGTTTGGGTTTTCATAGATAATGTCACTATAATTTGCATATAAACTTATATTTGAGATGTAAATTGTTGGCAGAATATGAAGCCTGAGTCTTCACTTGACCGCATCAGACATTAATAAAAGATTAGTTGTAAGAGAACAGTTTTTTGAGATATATGTCCCTGGGGTTGTCTTGTCCAACTGGTGTCAAGCATCTTCATGGTGACTGTTACTCTACTGTTGTGGTTGGTTACAGATATTGTGAAAGTTCTGTGTGGTTGTTGTCAAGTATCTTTCATGATGTATGACTTGTCTAACCTGTTGGTGTGATCATTCTCTGTGAATGTTTGTCCAACTGTTGTCCAGATCTTCTCATGTTGTCTTGTTCAACCAGTGTAAAATACAGTTGTTGTTGTTTATGTTCACTACAATGGTACAATTATCAATGTGATCATTTGTCCAAGTGTCTTGTGTCACTTGAAATAATATTAAAGAGATCAAACAAGAGGTTGGCGACCAGAGCACAGTCAGCTGGAAGATGAGAGAACTGCTTCCATTGGTTACTGTGGCTAACTGCCAAGATCTCTCTCTCTCTCTCTCTCTCTCTCTCCTCTCTCTCTCTCTCTATATATATATATATATATATATATATATATATATATATATATATATATATATATATATATATATATATATATATATATATATATATATATATATATATATATGGCCTAGAAGAGAAATCATCTATAAATAATTCTGTGTAGAACTTAACTTAGGTCTAATTTCTCACAGTGGGGGTACTCGATGAGCCAAAATTCTGAATGGTTTCTCTACAAGGGTTATGCGAGAATAAATATCAATACCTCTAGACAACACTTGCTGTTACTAACCTGTATCTTTTATAGAGAGATATACTTTATAGAACTTCACTCATTGGAACTGCTGTAATTCTCTATAAACCCACAAAAAACCTCACAATGTATGTACTGATTTTCAGTCTATATATGACCTAGGTTATTTCAAGAACTATCATTGTCTCAGGTTACTTGAGTGTGCACTATTCTTTCTCAGTTCAGTGTACAATATCATATTGCTATAAGGGTTATTCTTACTATACAAGTAGATACCTTTTGTGAGGCAGACTTTTGACTTTCATTTATCATGTTAGATGTCTGTTACTCTATGGAAACTATTAGTTTCTCAGTCGTTGTAGATAATCATGTTACTACAATTTTTGCATTTCATACTTTGTATGTAGGAATACCTTCATATGCCTAATGTTTACGTATATGTTGGATGTATGTATTTGTAACCCCATATGAATATACGATGCTAGGACTATGCTTCGTACATATTCTTTTATGTGTATACGTCTCATTTCGTATACATACAAACTACTCATGCATTATGCTATTATGTTAAATATCATGTCTAAGTTGAATGGATATATTTTATGGGTATTCGATGTAATAAATTTATTGGGCATATTGCCTATTGATTGCGTTGGAAGCAGTAGGGTAATGGTACAGACATTACCCACAACTGGTATAGGGTATATGGTGCTTAACCCTTTCAGTGTGTTGTGGACGAGGGTACACGGTAACTCACGGGGGTCTTTCACAGAGCTGATCACGGCTTGTAAGCCTGGATGATCAAGTACTATTAGGATACCATTACCTACCCTGTGAGCTGCTAAACCAACTTTGGACGGAGCGGCTGTACGACCCAGAATGTCGGTATTAGCGACATGGACATAGGACGGCAGAAATGTAATAATTACAGGCTTGTGAGACAATTGAAAAGTCCGTCCCAGACTAAGACAGTAGGAGAGAGATATGTAGGGAGAAGGAGGATAGTGAACGCAGTAGAGCTGGAAGATAAACTTGGCCAGACTGGTCATTGTATATGGGTGTGATGGGATGTATGTATTACTTAGGATTGTACTGATGTAGAACTAGATATAACACATTCTTGACTATTTCTTCCAAGCTCTCAATAAGAGCACCTAGGTATAGATCCCAAGAACTAGGGACTACCAGGTAGTGCCAGGACTGACAAGCGTCAGAAGACCGGCAAGCTGTTTTCTACTGGAGAGTGGGTGGTTACTGAACCTAAGCAGAAGCCTAATTCTGGCTTATCTCAACTGGGAGCCCGGACACTGATACAGATAGAATCCAGAGTTGTGTATTTTATATTAATCATTTCACTTTCATGATTACTGTAGTGCATAAACTTATATGATTTCACAATCATCATATGGATAATCATCATGATAATCCATGACTAATGATAGACAATAAATGTTGTAGTTTGTTTTAACTCATAGTTCAGGTGTTATACTTTTAATTCCAATTGTGCATACGTGTTGTGTGTGTGCATTGGTGGGGGATTACTTAGACACCAAGGAAGGGAACAGTGAGGGGAGAAAAACCTGTACTGGGATAGTTGTCAATTACTCTTCAGTCTAAACTTAAAAATCTACCCCAGCTAACCTTCTCCTTCCCACTCCTTGGCGAAAATTAAAGTCAGCTGATTTAATCTTGTTACGAGCCACTTGTAAGCTGTACTCTTGATATGCATGGGCTTAATATGTAGTTCAGCCATATATATTCTGTCGTTAGTCAATTTTTTACTATTTGGGGTTGCTCGCAAGTGAGTAATACTTTCATCTAGGTCGGTGGCGCACCCCGACTTCTGACACCAGTCATAGCCCGGTCATGCCGGCCACTGGGTATGAAACCCCTCTTCGGGTCCATACGAGTCATACCTCAGCCATGTTAACCACTTTGTTCGAAACCCCTGGCTTGCCCGGTGCGCTGATGATGATGATGACGACGACGGCGGCGACGGCAGGGTAGTGGGCCGGTACAACGGTGGTTTCACACGGCAACCACTTTTACTTCCCAACCCCTTAACTAATTCCCCACCACTTAACAACCATCTTTACTTTTAATCTTTGTAAGACCACCAGTAAGAACACCGAAAGCAGTTGTCTATTTTTGCCTCCTACAGTTTAAAGAAAAAGCAGCTTCTCAGCCATGAAGAGGAGCTGATTTCTTGAGGAGCGCAACGCTTGAGGAGCGCGTGACGTCACATAGAGCCTATATAACAATATATTCAGAAGAGGCTCTTCATTGGGGGGGGGGGGGGGGAACCTCGTTGAATAACTACTGTCCATCCAGCATCATTTTTCCCCTGCTCCGTCTCAGTCCATCCAGCATCACTTCTCTCTCTGCTGCTGTCTCAGTCCATCTAGCATTATTTCTCTCCCTGCTGTCGTCTCAGTCCATCCAGCATAATTTCTCTCATTCTGCCTCTGTCTCTGCTTCTTCAACTAATGATCATTTCAGTCGTCGCAATGTTTTCCCGTGCCTCTCTGTTAACCTTATGACCAAGACAACAGAATAATAGCTGATGTGCCTGCACCATCCACCAAAAGAAAAGACTGATCAAATCCGGCAGAAATCCATCAAAATCTGCCCAAGACGACTGTCACGAAAAATAAACTTGATAGTTTCGATCGATGACAAACAAGACCCGACATGCGTCTGCAAAAACAAGCAAACCATTTTGATGTTGTATAGACTGAGGAAAAAAATACGTTGCGTTACAATGTCTACACCGGTCGGCATTTTGTTAACAAATTGTTGCTCGAGACGAACAATGGCGCCATCCGTCTGTAAGTGATGGGCGGAATGTCTGGCCAGAAGTCGGATGGGGTCTTGTGATGTGGAGAAGGTCTCTAGATCACAGACAGGAGACAATTTCCCAGATGAAAGGGGACACCAGAAGAGGTTCACATTGAGTTGGGAAAAATACAGCGAAAAACAACTTCTCGACGCCTCAGCGTCTAGACAAATTGGTGACGTCACTCAAAGACGATATAAAGGCCGTTGAAGTAAACAAGTTGCGTTAGTCGACCAAGATTTCTGAAGTGTTAAGGATCGATGCAGTTTCCGAGTTGTGTTCAATGAAAGAAACTATAGTGTCAAATTGTTGATATTTATCGGCGGACATAGATCCAGTCTGTGATTGCATAGTTTCAATTAGCAACCGGAATAGGCATATGGTATTCTATTAATCATATCTAACTTAGAGTATGATTAGGAATAGAGTACAGTACTGTGCGGTGATATAATGTATTATAGGTGTGGTGATACAATGTATTATAGGTGCGGTGATAGAATGTTCTATAAGTGCGGTGCTAGAAAGTATTATAGGAGCGTCGGCACTAGTGTCCTATTGTATGGCTTTAACTAGCTTGTGTGATATATCATTTTACTCGGGGAGTTGAGGACAATGTAGTGGGATAATAATTAAAGAGATTTAGGATGGTTGGGAGGGATGAGGGGAATGTGAAAAGGTGGGATCTTCCAGTAGGGCATCTGCTGGGTTTCTACCCATTCCTTTATTCTTTCCTGGTGTTGCCATGTCTAAGACCACGTGATGAGCTATTTGGCCGTATGACAGAGATCGGATCTCTGTTATAGATCTGAGTGCTGCTATTGGCCTACACTCACCTAATTACGGTCAGGATTGAGTTGCCCTCACCATGATGTTCTCTACTCAACAGGTTCTACTTGAGTGTGAGATGATTTGTTACAAAGAAGCATTTTCAAAGTTGTATACAATGATGGCTCACGGAATGAAGACCGAGATTACTGAGAGGCTTTTACACGGGGCTCAGAACCTAGTTGGTCTGCAGAAACCTGGCTTCTGCTGAGCCGGACTTGATGAACATAAGTGTTGTGTTTACTGAGTGATAAGCTTCATCACCGAAGATTCTTAACTCATATACCAAGGACACACACACACACACACACACATATATATATATATATATATATATATATATATCATATATATATATATATATATATATATACACATCTACCTAAAAACATTAATAGGTTGTTTTTTAAAGATGGGGAAAATTTTATAATCAGAGACTTGTGAACATTAGATTTTCCCCAAGTGACATTTCAATTAATTGAAAGATTCTCTGTTCAACAAACATTATTAAACAGAGTAACTTCACCGTGTTTGTTAGAGTGAAGACCAAGATCGAACAGTGTCTATCTGATGACCAGCATCCTGTTTGTTCGAGTGATTGGAGAAAGTTGTCACGTGGACGGAGAGACATCTTCTGGGTGAGGTTCACTGTCCGGAATACATGGTGCTGTTGTATGCTCAGCACAGTGATGTGACAGACTTTGCTCCTGATTCACTGGTCTGATTCTACATACACATTAGAATATTCGACACACATTCTACACATTACACACACACACCTCTCACACACATACTCTTTGTTTTAATAAATTAATAGGTGTATTTATTTGTTAAAGCTAGAGTTGTTGAGTATGTTGTGTTGGGGAAGAATGAGAGGGGGCATGATCCAGGGGTGAGTGAGAGTAAGAAAGAGGTGTCTACCGACTGAGGGAGTTGTGTGGACGGATTGTGGTGGTTTCTCTAGGACAATAATATTGGGTAATAAAAATTGTGGGTGTTGATTCCCCTCACTCCAGGGACGACACTAAAAGTAATAAATAATTACTTACGACAACGACTACCACCTTATAGACAGACCAGAACCAATCATTATCCTGCGCCTCAGAACAGGACACAATAGATTGCGCAACCGCATGTATACAACATTCAAGATTAGCGAAACAGCCATGTGCTTATCTGGATTGGCTTCGCAGGCAGCAGATCACATACTCCAAAATATAACATATATACAAAACAATGTTTTCCCGTAGTGAATTTGAATAACGAAGACACAAACAATAGATTGCACGATTTATTGCCTGGCATATTTCGCTGCATCTCGTCAGGTACATACTGCAGAAATCACACAACTTACGTGAAATTAACTAGATAAATCCTTCAAGTTGAAATATACACAATTTCGCACAGTAATGTCAATTATCTACCACGGTAATTTTAAGCTGACTAACATGTCTTTCTGTTTGCACAATTCTGGCTTGCGTTGATAGATCATAATTGCTTCTGCAAATTTTAACAAGCGAGTATTTTGTGTTCTAAACAACACGCGAAATGCAGTGTCTCTGGACACAACGTGACCACTGGCGACAATGTGTCTGCCGATTGAAGACGCCGGGAGCTTCCGGTGTGTCGGCTCCTCGCGGCTAGCCACTCCTGTGTGTTGTATCTTGTTGACCCATTGAGGTATGTGTTCTGACACCCGTTTGTTAAGCTGTCTCTCCGTTCGACCAATGTAAACGGCCTGGCATCTACATGTGAATTGGTAAATACAATTGTTTGTGGCGTACAGAGGAACAGGCTCTTTGACTGTTGGTGTAGGAATGGGTACGGTTTTACATCTAATGACTGGAGTTGCCGCACAGAATGTTCGACCTACTGCTGTAGTAAGCCGGTCTTGTAGACGTTGCATTACGTCATCCCCTCGAAAGGTTAGCTGGATGAATACCTTGAGTTTAGGGACTGTAGTTACGTCTGCTTTGGGTTTGGGCTGTTGGCAATGGCGCTTTATAAATCCTGTGGAGTACCCATTCAGGTTTAAGACATTCTTCAGAGTTTCAAATTCCTCTGTCAGTGTGTCCTGGGTGCATATCTTTCTAGCACGGTCAAACAAGGTCCGTACTAAGCCCCGTTTGTACTGGACAGGTGTGAAGCTCTGAAAATTTAGGTATTGGCCAGTCCATGTTTCTTTGCGGTACACCGATCTTTGAATTGTGCCGTCTGCTCTACGTCTCATTAGAATATCTAGGAACGGTAACGCTTCGTTGTGTTCGTGTTCCATAGATAGAGAGATGTTTTTATGCGTCTTGTTCATTGTGGCCTGAAACGATGTTGCTTGTAGCTCGTCTGTGGTGATAATTAGTATATCGTCCACATAACGCCGGTAAAAGGCCAAGTTGTTGATGTCTGAGGATCTCTTTTCTTCTAAGTGTGCCATGAAGATGTCCGCTAGAATAGGACCAAGAGGACTCCCCATGGCCACTCCGTCAATTTGGCGGTATGACTTAGTTAGAAAATTGAATTGGATGTTGGCGGTACATAGTAGTAGTAGCCTCTCCAGAATAGGTGTTGGTATGCCTAATTTTAGTTGTTTGTCTTCAATGCGTTCCCTTATTATTTTCACTGTCTCCTCTAATGGAACGTTAGTGAATAGGGAGGCTATATCCATGGATGCCATGTGTTTGTTATTTATGTCCATAGTATCCAATAATTCCACCAGTTGGAATGTATCTCTGAGTATTTTTGGATCGAAGGACTGTCGTACTGGCTTTAACATTTCGGCTAACCATCTCGCCATTCGGTGTTGTGCAGAGTTAACCATGGACAGGATAGGTCTTAGCGGGATGCCGGGCTTGTGAAGTTTGGGTAGACCGTACATCTGAGGAGTGTGCGAGCCACGTGGTGTGAGCGTTTTTGCAGTGGCCTCACTGATGAGTCCCGCATTCACAAGTGACTGGATCTCTTTCCTCATTATAGCATCCAGGTCCTCCGACTTGTTTACTTTTTGATCTATCCTGAATTTGGATTCATCTGACAATATTACATCCATTTTTCTCTGGTAATCTGACATGTCCATCAGTACTGTACCGCTCCCTTTGTCAGGTTTCAGTATGACGAGGGTTTTGTTAGCCTTTAACGCTTTTAAGGCAGTAAGGTGTTCGTTGGTCAGCGGACACGTCTGTTTAGAGGGTGTTGTGCGATACTGGTGTTCTAAATCTACCAGTTTGGCCTTCAGCCACCCGACCGACTCAGCAGAGGTAGGTGATAACTTGGAGACTTGATCGAACAACATTTCAAACTGTGCTTGCGACTCAACACGGTTGATGTGTTTAGGCTTTATGCAGAATTTTAATCCGTATGCAAGGGCCTCTGTTTCAATGTTGTTGAGTACGTATGACGATAAGTTCCTCACATACTTCTCTGGGTTGTCTAGTACTGACGTTGTTACCTTTTCAGTGCTCAGTGATTTGTTGAGGCGAGCATTCTCTGCGATTTTCACCTTGTACACTGTTTCTGTACAGAATTTAGTGAACTTCAAGTAGCCATACAAGCTCAATTCTTGGGTGACGTAGTAGGCAGAACTGTGTGTGCGCTTCAAGTTGGCCAGCTTGGACTGGGTTTCTTCTATCTGGTTTTTTGTCAGTCGTCTCAGGTTTTTTCTTGTCGGACATATTCTGTCCGTCCTCAGAGATCTGAAATACCGGTGAGGAAATATCCCCGTCCTTAGGCATTCCTCGAGAAATCTCAATCGACAATCCTGTAGCGATATTTTACACTTCAGCTTGAGTAATCCATCTAATCGCTTCACAGTTGGTAATGGGAGGCGACGTTTGAGAAATTCAAAACAATGTTTTCCCGTAGTGAATTTGAATAACGAAGACACAAACAATAGATTGCACGATTTATTGCCTGGCATATTTCGCTGCATCTCGTCAGGTACATACTGCAGAAATCACACAACTTACGTGAAATTAACTAGATAAATCCTTCAAGTTGAAATATACACAATTTCGCACAGTAATGTCACTTATCTACCACGGTAATTTTAAGCTGACTAACATGTCTTTCTGTTTACACAATTCTGGCTTGCGTTGATAGATCATAATTGCTTCTGCAAATTTTAACAAGCGAGTATTTTGTGTTCTAAACAACACGCGAAATGCAGTGTCTCTGGACACAACGTGACCACTGGCGACAATGTGTCTGCCGATTGAAGACGCCGGGAGCTTCCGGTGTGTCGGCTCCTCGCGGCTAGCCACTCCTGTGTGTTGTATCTTGTTGACCCATTGAGGTATGTGTTCTGACACCCGTTTGTTAAGCTGTCTCTCCGTTCGACCAATGTAAACGGCCTGGCATCTACATGTGAATTGGTAAATACAATTGTTTGTGGCGTACAGAGGAACAGGCTCTTTGACTGTTGGTGTAGGAATGGGTACGGTTTTACATCTAATGACTGGAGTTGCCGCACAGAATGTTCGACCTACTGCTGTAGTAAGCCGGTCTTGTAGACGTTGCATTACGTCATCCCCTCGAAAGGTTAGCTGGATGAATACCTTGAGTTTAGGGACTGTAGTTACGTCTGCTTTGGGTTTGGGCTGTTGGCAATGGCGCTTTATAAATCCTGTGGAGTACCCATTCAGGTTTAAGACATTCTTCAGAGTTTCAAATTCCTCTGTCAGTGTGTCCTGGGTGCATATCTTTCTAGCACGGTCAAACAAGGTCCGTACTAAGCCCCGTTTGTACTGGACAGGTGTGAAGCTCTGAAAATTTAGGTATTGGCCAGTCCATGTTTCTTTGCGGTACACCGATCTTTGAATTGTGCCGTCTGCTCTACGTCTCATTAGAATATCTAGGAACGGTAACGCTTCGTTGTGTTCGTGTTCCATAGATAGAGAGATGTTTTTATGCGTCCTTGTTCATTGTGGCCTGAAACGATGTTGCTTGTAGCTCGTCTGTGGTGATAATTAGTATATCGTCCACATAACGCCGGTAAAAGGCCAAGTTGTTGATGTCTGAGGATCTCTTTTCTTCTAAGTGTGCCATGAAGATGTCCGCTAGAATAGGACCAAGAGGACTCCCCATGGCCACTCCGTCAATTTGGCGGTATGACTTAGTTAGAAAATTGAATTGGATGTTGGCGGTACATAGTAGTAGTAGCCTCTCCAGAATAGGTGTTGGTATGCCTAATTTTAGTTGTTTGTCTTCAATGCGTTCCCTTATTATTTTCACTGTCTCCTCTAATGGAACGTTAGTGAATAGGGAGGCTATATCCATGGATGCCATGTGTTTGTTATTTATGTCCATAGTATCCAATAATTCCACCAGTTGGAATGTATCTCTGTATTTATCTGGAATGTATCTATAACATATATAGGCAAACCTTCTTGCCTGGAGACACAACAGTGGAATATAAAGTGTATGGACCACTGTATGAACTAAAACAAAGACAGTGAAGTTCATACAAGAGACAGTTATAGACAAATTTTAAGCGAATGAAAGAAGAAGGAGAAGAAGACCAAGAAACGCCGTTTATCTTTCGTTTAGTTTGTATATAATTGTGTACTTTCAATAGCCTCTTCCGTGCATTTTGGTCTTATTTCTTGTGATTTGTTCTGTGTGATCGCCATTTCACTTATCGTATCTTTTCGTTTTTAATTTTAGCTACTGCTTGTTGTTGGCGTATATATATTTGTATAGTTTTCATATCTTGAGATCAGCATGGCCGAATGGCTAAAAACGATCGTTCTTAAACATCCATCGTGCTGATGACCCCTACACCGGTCTGATGTATTAAAATGTTGACTTCTCGTCCTTGACTTTGGTACGTAAATTACAAGAACCTCAGAAGTCGGAGTAGGTTCGCCTGATGGCGAGGGACACTGGTAATAGGGAAAGTTAATCCACACCAAAATGCAGTCCAGGGCACTAGAAATAGTAGCACGTGTATGGACCATGCTTGAGTTCAAAACGATCGAAAGTTAAAGAAAATGCATTCATATCTATTGATTTGCCTTTTATTTTGGCCACAATAACTCTATCTGAAATACTCCAGTAACCAATCAGTGATTTATCTGTTTTATTATCAAACAGTAGTTCTACTCCATTTTCGTGTTTACCACCTCCTAAATGTGGATTCAAACCAATGACCACCGGGCCGGCAAGCGAGGTTTAGCCACTACGCCGGCGCGGCTTCTTCCTAATACTATTTCATGGGCTATTTCAGCACCTAGTGTATATTGACACATATTTTATGCCGTAAGTGGGTACACTTGATTTAGTTGTTACGATCATATTTAACTGATTCAATGCCGAAGGATAATATACCGCCTAATGTAACCTCCCATTTGTACAGAAGGGCGACATATCACCATACTAGAGTCATCGTTGCCTCGAAGTGCCTACACCGGCAACCGTCGAGGTATTAACTCATAATAATGCAAAACAGCAACGAAGGACGAGGAATTAACTTGCGTCCTTACCTTGAATACAATGATAATCAACGGCAAAAATCAAGATATCAAAGCGCTACCAGAAGTTTATTCTGTAGCAGACATGTGAACATTAAACTCACGCAGACCTGTAGGTTGACCCCTATAAACAGGGTCGGCACCTACTTTACTAATCCACCAATGAGTGTCCAGTCTACTGCGCTCTGCTTGACGCCCTGATCCACTGATTCCATTTAAGCTGTAATTCCACTCTAGGTTTTTCCGCCCGGTTACTTCACTGCAGTATTATCATCAACAGATCCCTCTCCTGACTCATATCATCGCGTCCAGAGGTCACCTCACACAGATCCTTAGAAAAACACGTCCTTGTTCGAAATCACCATCACCGCTTCTCCATCGTTGCTATCTACTGACGTTCCCCTTTTCTACCGCCTCTATTCTGATTACGTCATTCTGTCTAAACGCCATGCGGCAATCGTGTTATTTGTTTCGTTTCGTGGTATCGTCCGCAGATTCAATGCTCAGTGAAAGGTAGTTTACATTATAATACTTGTTCATTTTATTGTGTACCGTGGTGGGGCCAAACCTACTTTTTGTTTGGCTCTGAATCAGTTAAACAGCAGTGCCTTAGTGAGGTGTGTCCAATCGTGGGTCTAGCTGTGCCTAGACATATATGGGCATGGGAAAATAACACATGTCTTTTTGTTTCAAGCTCATTTTTATTTCTACCGCTTTTAAACTGAAGTTGGGTTAACAATAAATGCACACATATATTAATATCCCCACTTATAATTGACGTACACACTTGAAAGAAATACCATTGAATTCATTTGTTCACCTCTATTAAGGCAGATTTTCCCCCCATAATTTTTGAAAATTTAAAGAAATTTCATTACACTAACTAGCAATAACTAATATTATCAGAATTATGTGCTAGGCAACTTACCATTATTATTGCTAAGCATTGTATGTTGTTCCGGCTCATGTATGCTTCTCTTTGCCTTCATCCTGCAGCACAGAATTACAGCTAAGATGACAGCTGCGATGCCTAAACATATCCCCAGAATATACGTCGATGGGTATGTGGTGTCATTATCTGCAACTGAAAGGAGAAAACGCCAATGTTGACATTGACACTTTACACACGTTTTACTTTATTGAATAAAGAAGTACACGTTAATTTTGTAACAAAATATTTCTATGATTCTGCCTATTTCAGAATGATGACTCCGTATGTTCATGTTTGTGTTGTGTGTTACTGTTTTTGCAACTAGGTCACATTGTCTGACGACAGTCTTAGAAATTAGTAACTAACATGGCTGTGAATGGGAGAAAAGGAGCGCACTGTGGTCCTTTTAATTTATTATCGTTTTTATAATAAATGTATGCTTGTCAGATACCTGAAATAGCTTTGAGAGTGTTCGGCCTGAAATGCTTGCATCATCAAATAACTCGCGGAATGCTAAAAGTTAATCAAACAGAAAGGCATATTAATCAGTGTATGGATGGGTGGAGGGGTAGATGGGCGATACACAGGGAAATAATAAGTCTGACATTTGGTAGTCGGAATGGGAACTAGCAATGTGCCACGTAGCATTTGAGGCAAGAGTCAATGATTTAGTATTGGATAAGAAAATAGTGGCAGACAAATAAAGTGAGTCACCGGAGAGCGCAATAATACAATAGTTACTACATGACGTCACGGGGACTACATTAGGTTACCATAGTCAGAGAGCATTTGACAACAGCAATGGAGAAAGGCGGACAGCAGGACAACATCAAGATATCGGCAATATTCAACTGAAAAGACATTATATGCACGACATAGGATGGTCATGCGAGATGAAAAAACAACGGCACAATCTAGATTATGAAGAGCGATCAAGAATAAAGGCATGGCGCAAAAATGTCAGTAAAAGAACTTAAATATAAGCATTTAGTGATGGACCACGCTCAAGTATTTGTCTTTTAGTTATTAATATCATGAGATTGGATTCGGCAGGCTAAACGGTATGTTTCAATCATTATTTATATATTCTATTTTTGACCGATCCTCCCAGTTGTATGGGAACGGCCATGTAACGATTTATTGATAATCTGTCCGACCGATCAACACCATTAAAGTAAATATGACGTGGATTATCATCGTTCACTGCTGTCATTTTGTTGACATTCAATTTAAAGTTCCCGTTGAGTTGTTATGATGTTCTGGGACAGACAACGAGTTTAATTGGGGATACCAACATCTTAGCACAATGTTTACAGTTGGTCTAGATCAGTGATGCCAAAAGTGGGTAGTTAGTTAGTTAGTTAGTTAGGTAGTAAAACTACCGAGGGTATTTGGAAGATTCTATATAGCAATGAGGTTTTGCATTTCTAGTGGTAGACTTGAAATCATGATATATATATATATATATATATATATATATATATATATATATATATATATATATATATATATATATATATATATATATATATATATATTCATTGGCACCTTGCCGTCTTGACAGACGATAGTTTGTGCTTTAAAAAGGCATAATAACTTTTAACTATGGCGGTAGCGAGTGTGACTGATAAGGCCAATTTGCGCTGTAAATGTCCGTTCACAGTGGGTGCATGTGAACACGTGGTCATTTCCACCATCATGCACCATCTTACGTCTCAAACGCTTGGTGTGTGACTTTTCTGCAATAATTTTCTCCTTTGACTTTATTCCATTTCTGATATTTGCCCTCCATGCAACACGTTCAGCGGCGACTTGCTCCCAATGTGCATTATCAATGCCTGTATCAATCATGTCCCGCTTACACACATCTTTGTATCGTAATAGAGGCCGACCCTGAGATCTCTTACCCATCTGTAATTCACCAAAAAAGATATCCTTTGGTATTCTACCATCATCCATCCTCCTAAGATGTCCTATCCATCTAAGTCTACGAAGACTGAGCATGGAATAAACTGTCACACAACCTGATCTGTCCAATACTTCAGTATTTGTAATTTTGTCTTGCCACTTAATACCAAGAATTCTTCGCAGACACCGCATATGAAAGCTGTTTAAGTTGTTCTCTTGGTGCGAGTAAGTTGTCCAGGTTTCACTGCCATAGAGAAGAGTACTAAGGATACAGGCTTGATAGACAAGGACTTTTGTTTTGGCAGTAAGCTTCCTGTTCTCCCAGACTCTTTTTCTTAACCTGTTCATTGTTGTTGCTGCCTTACCAATCCGGATGTTGATTTCCTGATCTAGGGATAATTTGCTATTTACCACTGATCCTAGATATGTAAAATGGTCTACTATCTCTAGTTCGGCGTCGTCAATAAAGATTGATGGTACCCCATGTGCACCTTGTGACATAATCTGTGTCTTCTTTTTGCTAATTGTTAAACCAAATTCAGAACAAGCATTGGAGAATGCAGATAGTAGACATTGCAATTCTTCCTCAGAGTGGGTCGTAACTGCAGCATCATCTGCAAAAAGCAACTCTCTGATCAGTACCCTCCTAATTTTGGTCTTAGCCTTCAATCTCTGAGCATTGTAGAGGCCGCCATCTGAGCGTGAGTGAATGTATATACCACCATCCTGATCATGAAATGCATATTTCAGTAGAAGTGAAAAGTATATTCCAAAGAGGGTGGGAGCTAGTACACAACCTTGCTTAACTCCACTCTTGATTTCAAATTCTTCAGAAGTTGCACCATCAAACTTGATTATACCCTTCATGCCTGTGTGGAACGATTCCACAATGGACAGAAGAGTTGGTGGGCAGCCAATCTTCTTTAGTGCCTTGAACAGACCCTCACGACTGACCAAATCAAATGCCTTTGTGAGGTCGATGAAGGCAATAAACAGTGGTTGATTCTGTTCACGGCATTTTTCTTGCATTTGTCGCAATGAGAATATCATATCAGTGGTAGACCGGTTCTGTCGAAAGCCACACTGTGATTCGGGGTAGACTTGATCTCCTAGGACTTGAAGTCTGCGCAGAACAATTCTGGCAAATACTTTTCCCACAATACACAGAAGTGAGATACCCCTATAGTTGTTGCAGTCGCTCCGATCGCCCTTGTTCTTGTACAGTGTTATGATGCTTGAATCTTTGAAATCCTGTGGGACTTGTCCTTCACGCCAGCATAGCTCTATTAGCTGGTGGATCTGTATAGTGAGTGATATATATATATATATATATATAAGTGGCACGTTGTAGTCTTACAGACTAAAGTATGTGAGTTGGAATGTGGCCAATATTCCATCACAATGCCTGGACAGAGCTTCAGAGAAACATGTGGTGCCCAAACGCTCTCGACCTAATTCTTGTGTATTCCAGAGGAATGGGTAACCAATACGTCTGGCACAAGGTAGGCTGCAGACGCTGGCGGCACAGCGTCAAAATCTCCAGGACCTCGCCACCACGAGCAGGTGGCGAGTGATGTCCAGACTGACACCCAAGGGACCCGGCTTAGAATATATATATATATATATATATATATATATATATATATATAATATATATATATATATATTATATATATGTGTGTGTGTGTGTGTGTGTGTGTGTATGTGTGTGTGTGTGTTCAGGGTGCTAAAGATGTGGTATAAAAGACAAGAGGGCGGCAGTTAAACAATGTTTGTAAACCAACTGTCTATATCAATCAAGCAGGTGCCGTATCCATAATGAAGGTTGGCTGCAATGAATCTCCAACACTGGCTGTCTCTTGCCTTGACTGTACATTATGTCATATTGCTGTTCGTCCATCTCTTGGTGTTATCTCCCCATTTGTATCGTTCTCTACCTCTTGCTCGCTTGCCTTCAACCTTACCCTCCAGAATAGTTTAAAAAAAAAAATAAAAGTGTTATGTGGTATGTCGTTAAAAACGTGACCGAAATATTTCACATGCCTCTTTTTTATTTCTTTCATCAACTCTCTTTTCATTCCCAGTTGTTCTAGAGCCGCTGTGTTTGACTGTTTTTGTTTCCATGCAAATCCACATCCCCAGGGCCTCTATTCAACTTTTTAATTGCTTGTTCATTGTAATTGTCTGTATGGTAACTGAAAATAAATAACTTCGTAAAAGTGATTTCTTGAGATAAAAAATAAAACATCTAGGTCACACAACATAAATAATTACCCTCTGCTGAAGTATTATTGTTAAACATGGCTTCGAATTCGTCAAAGCAGTCAGCTTTAAGATTACATGCTGAATGTCTGATCCTCTCTGTTATATTCTTTCTTTCAGCAATGTCCTGGCACAATCTCTTTCGACTGTCTAGATCTATCAGAATAGTTTCACTAATGCAAGGCTCTGCACTCTTGGAATCTGCACTACAGTAATGGTATCTGCCATAACAAACCATATGAGGGGGACACTTGTGAGGTTTGTTGGTTGGACAAACCGCTGCCACTTGATCATCAGGTGAAAGTATCGACACCGACACTGCAAGTAAGAGAATTCATCGATTTTCATTGTACACATTTCAAATATGTTTACGTCTCTGTTTTAAAGTAAGCTTTCTGTTAGAGTTAGCTGCATATCCTTTACAGAATGTAACAATGAATTCCAGCAGTTGTTGACTGTTTGTGATTCCTGGGCAAGTTTACATTCTGTAGTTTGCTATTTCTTTCTGGACGACTGGAATTCATACCTTTCTATGGAAACTAACTCAAGGAGGTCTGCTTCCACATTGCTTGCAGATTGTTATAAAGAGGTATGCGGGATTACGAATTGCATTCGTAACTCCTTCGCCACATAGCCGGCTGTACTTGGTGAAAATTAATATGGAATAGTCAACGTGTGAATATTAGAGTTTGGAATTGTTTAAATTTCGTTAATCTTTTGTAATGCCGAAGAAATAAAAATAGATGAAATCAACAGTGGAAGAAATTATTATTGTCAGGAAATGACCATTATTGTTCTCTCTCTGTCTCTCTCTCTCTCTCTCTCTCTCTCTCTCTCTCTCTCTCTCTCTCTCTCTCTCTCTCTCTCTCTCTCTCTCTCTCTCTCTCTGTGTGTGCGTGTGTGCGTGTGTGTATGTGTACATATCTGTGATTTAGGGGTTAGTGAACGCAGTTTCACGATTCCCAGACATAGTGGGTGTGTGTGTGTGTGTGTCTGTGTGTGAGTGTGTGTGTGTGTGTGTGTGTGTGTGTGTGTGTGTGTGTGTGTGTGTGTGTGTGTGTGTGTGTGTGTGTGAAGTAGATCAGAAAAAGTAAGTAGGAACTGTAATAAAAAATATTGTACTGATCTTACAATAAAGCTTGCAGACCGCTTACACTGAGTGTTGATGCTTCTATTATGGTACCTCTACATGAAATACTATGATAGTTAGCTTACACTGTGCAATGTGTCAGGCACCTTAAACTGAATGTTGGTACTTCTATCATGGTATCCCTACATGAAATACTATGATAGTCAGTAAGTCAGTCAGTCAGTCAGTCAGTCAGTCAGTCAGTCAGTTAGTTAGTTAGTTAGTTAGTTAGTTAGTCGAGGTTCCAACTTCACGGCAACTGGTCGTCCCCATTATGCTCCATTCCTGTGCCAGTGAATATCACACAAAATGCTCCCTACTGTCCAATGTGAAAAGTTGAATAGGCAGGAGTCTCGGCAATCCAACATCCCGCACAGGTACACTGTGCATAATGCCGCCGCCAGAATGCCTACACAAAATTCATCCACGAAAACCACAGTTCATCGTCGATGTACTCAGCAGTCACCAGAAAGACCTCACTGACCCGGGTTTTCTCACATGACTCGGTCATTTACCGCAGGGCGACCCGCCGAAAGTGTCGCACAAAGCACGAATTCGGCAGCTTCAGCGCCGACTCCCAGGAGTCTCCTGAAAAAAAATGCACTCGCGAACCGAAAAGGCAAATCAGTAAATTCAGCAACAGCCGGTAGCCATTGTTCCGAACATGCAGGTCACTGTACAGGACACATGTAAAAGCATTCCACGCGAATTTCACAGCTCACAGTGTCGCACACGCACTCACACAGTAGCAGGGCAACGGAACCATACTGAATGGTGATACTTCTTTCATGGTACCTCTACATGAAATACTATAATTGTTAGCTTACACTGAGTGTTGATGCTTCTATCATGGTATCTCTACATGAAATACTATGATAGTTAGCTTACACGGAATGTTGGTACTTCTATAATGGTACCACTGCATGAAATACTATAGTAGTTAGCTTACACTGCGCAATGTGTCAGGTCTTAGTCAGATATGACTGAGCTACAGTATGACAGTAGACGGCTTACAAAACCCGACACCCCACATTGTGCCAACATGCCAACACATTGTGCTTCGGGCGGAAGAGCGCAATTGGGAGGGTTCAAGCCTTATCCTGGTGCGAGGAAATGCAACCTAAAGACAAAATGTCATGGAAGGGCAGACCAGGCCCTAAGCCTTGGTTGGCAGCTGGTCTAGGATCGATGTTCCGACAGGCGGACAGTTATAGCATTGCTTTGCTGATCCAGCAGCTTCTGCAGTTTGTCTTGTTCCAGATGTATTGGTGTTACCATTCCTCTGGAGTGAACTAAACAGGCCGAGAGAGGGATCATGCTGCATGGGCAGCACATGTTCTTTATATTTTAGCCCATACTTTGTGCTATGGAGAGGTATAACTCCATCCCCAATGTTAAAAAACAATAAAGCTTGCAGACTGCTTTGCGTTGATTTTTTAAGAAATGGTATGGTATGATATATCTATCATCGTCCTCACAGTATTTCCAGTAATGTCTGAGATGTCAAAACATTTGTGCAAAAAGGGCTACAATACTAAGCATTTTACCTCAGGGATGAAAATAAATTTAAGCGTCAACTTTATCTGGTACAGCGGGCGTCTCAATGTAGATATACGATTGGACAATTTAGCGAGGCTTGGCGTCCCGGGGACTTGAGGTCGCCGTCAGAATATTAGTTAGTGTAGTTAAAATGTGACTTCAGCTTGGCAAATCGGCTTATTTTTTTCGGTGGTTTTACGTGTCCTGTATACTAGTGTTATTACGTTAAGTTTTGACCTGACTGTAGTTAAAACATGACGATTCCTGATAACTTATGGCAAAGGTAACATGTTGTCTGTATGTAAAATGGAGAGATTGTGAAATCATCGCTTCACTGGGAAGATAACATGATTGCTCTTTTTCTGAGAAAAATCCCGCAACTTGAAACGCTATGCCACTGATGATTCCGCAGTGCAAAATCCATCTGCTATGTATGATTTTCTATATGCTACGTGAATGCCGTCCCACTATAAATGCATATCATGAGCATTCTTCTTTATGCTGTGGAAATTGTTCTTCATAAATGCACATCATGAGCATTCTTCCTTATGCTGTGGAAATGTTCTTAATAATCTGTGTCTTAAACTATTGTGCACTGTTTCAATACGATTCTCAAGTTTCATATTTTTCTTGAATTTGCTATGAGAATGGGAGAATGACTGCCATGTTCTTTTTCGGAGATTATTGCTCATATGGGAAAGAAAGATAAACACATGGTGCATAATTTTGCGGGACACTGCACTAAACGCCAGCATTGTACAATCACTGATTGATGACATGGAGGGTTTTTGCGTTCAATGATCTGCAATGTGAGTCTTTTCCATAGTTTGTTCCAATTGCCATGCATTGTTGATTCAGCCATACTTCTTTAACAACTTTGCATTTATTTACTATTCCTTTATGTATTCCATTATATTATTCTTTATCTTGATTTTACTTTCTTCTTTCGTCCATCATCTGCAAAATTTCATCTGTCATCCATTTCGTTTTTGCAATTCTATGTTTAGGTGGGATGATTTCTTCCGATGTCTGTTTGATTGATTCCCGCAACATGTCCTATTGTTCATCAATAGTATGTGTCATCTCCATGACTTTATATCTATTCTTTACAGTAACACTGTACCTTTCTCTAATTTCTTTGTCTGTTTTAAGTAATGCTAGGTCTAACTTGACGTTATTTAGGGTTTTCTTTATATTTTAAGTCTTAACCTCATCTTTCCTGTAACTGGCACATGGTCACCATGTCCATCTGCTCCTGGTCTAGTTTTTGCTCCTACTAAACTGCTTCTGAATCTCTTTAGAATCAGTATGTAATCAATTTGATTGCGAATATTATCTCCACGGCTTTACCGCGTATATAATCATCAAGGATGTTGTTTAAACCATGTGTTACCTATTTCCATTTCATGGTATTCTGCCAATACTATTAATCTGTCACCTCTCACATTCCTATTACCTAGGCCAAAGCCACCAATCAGACAGTTCACCTTTTCGTTGCCTACTTTAGCATTGAAATCCCCGAGTATGACAGTAATTTAAAAATTGTTACACTTGTCCAGGCCATGTATAATTCGTTATAAAATATATTTATATCTTCTTATTCACAGTCTGCTGTTGGCGCATATACTTGTATTATGTTAATATTCATAGGTTTGCCATGGAGTTTCACTAATAATTCATTCATTCAGTAGCATGTCATTTGCAGAACCTCGCTCCCATAACAACCTTCCGGAAAACCTCTCGATCATAAGCAAGATGTCCCGCGCCCGATACACCCATCTGGAGTTCATCCACCACATCCAGCACCCATCTTCTCTTTGGCATTCCTTTTCCTCTCTTCCCAGGCATATACCCCTCCATTATTGTTCTCTCCAAACTTTCGTGACGTTTCAAATGACCAAAATATTTCAATTTTCTTTGTTTTATCGTCTTTAATAGCCAACCTTCTTCAATATTCAGTTCTTGAAGTATGGACGCATTTGTTCTTTTCTCTACCCAAGATATTCTTAGAACTCGTCTATAACATTTATATTCAAAGGCATTTATGCGCTGTTCAGCTTGTTTAGTAAGTGTCCAGGACTCACAGGCGTATGGTGCAATGGAAAAGATGCATGCTCGTAAAAATCTACGTTTTGTAGTTCTGTCTGTCCCATTCCATAATTTATTCAGTTGTTTTAGACTTTGAAGAGAAATTGTTAGTCGTCGTTTAATTTCTTTCATTGTGTCACCGTTGTTGGTGTCATGAAATGCAGCCTTTACATCCCAGAAAAATTTTCGGTTCACTTTTGATGGATCATGTAGGGAATCAACAGAAGGACAAACTGTTTTCTCTATATTCAAGGCTAGACAGTCTTGACGTAAGCTTGCAAAGCCTGCAAGTAAACAAACCACCATGGATGGCTTTCTATTTGAGAAGTGTAATTTGACACCAGTCAAGCTACCCAGCCAGTCCAGCTTCAAGGTGGTACGTGTCACACTGGTAATTACCCCCACTGGCAGGCAGACTCAGCAGAGTGTGAACAGACCTTGTAAAACTGATCCTAAACTTGACTAGAGGCTAGTAACTCCAGTAGAAAGGTAGAAAGGTGGGGTGTTAGAAGGATAATAAACCATTCGGACTGGATCCAGAAATTAGGTGTTGGGTGTCTGACAGAGGCAATTAACATTGGGCTGTGGACTTTGTACCAGACAGAGAGGAGCCAGGTGTGAAGGCCAACCATTCAGAATGAATTTATGACGGGACAGACTGGGAGATAATGTGTCTGCCCTGTAGGAATGTGTGAAACAGATCCAAGGAAGCAATTAAAGCAATTCTGGGGAAATGTGAATTGTGGCATGTAAACCAGACAGAAAGGCGCAAATGAAATGATAGTGTCTGAGGGACTCAGCATAAAATAGGCTGTTAGCTCTGGTCATGTTAGAAATGAAAAAAATCTCTGAACAGGTAGGCAACAAGCTCGTTTTGTAGACATATGTATGATTCTGATGTTGCTAGGAAAGTTATTTCTTAGTAACTATCTAAGTCTTTTAGATGTATGTACTGATTTCCAGTCTATATCTGAGCTAGGTTATTGCAACTATCATTGTCGTAGATTACTGGAGTGTGAACTATTCATTCTTCATTTCTGTGTACAATATCATATTGCTAAAAGGGTTATTCTGTACAAGTAGATACTTTTGGTGAGACAGACTTTTGACTTTCATTTATCATGTTAGATGTCTGTTACTCTATGGACACTATTAGTTTCTCAGAAGTTGTAGATAATCATGTTACTACAACTTGTTTGCATTTTATACTGTATATTAGGAATACTTTCATATGTCTAATGTTTAAGTATATGTTGGATGTATGTATTTGTAACTTCATATGAATATACGATGCTAGGACTATGCTTCGTACATATTCTTTTTGTGTATATACGTCTCATTTCGTATACATACAAACTAACTAATGCATTATGCTATTATGTTAAAGTATCGTAATATGTTTAGTTTAATTAATATATTTCATGGGTATTGGATGTTTGATATATTTAATTGTCATATGCAAACCTACCAATATGAGGTGTTGTGCTATTGTGTGCGCGTGGGCACACTGGCCATCGATTGCGTTGAAAGCAGAGGTGTAATGGTACAGACATTACCCACAATTGGTATAGGGTATATGATGCTAAACCTTTTCAGTGTATTGTGGGCGTGCGTTAACGGTAATTCACGAAAACCTGGCACAGGTACTGGTCACGGCTTGTAAGCCCGGATGATCAGGTGCTATTATGATACTATTACCGAACCTGTGAGCTGCTAAACCAACTTTGGACTGAGCGGCGGTACGACTCAGAATTTCGATATTAGCACATGGATATGGGACGGCAGAAATGTAATAATTACAGGCGTGTGAGACAATTGAAAAGCCCGTCCCAGACTAAGACCGTAGGACAGAGATATGCAGGGAGAAGGAGGATGGTGAACGCAGTAGAGCTGGAAGATACATTTGGCCAGACTGGTCATTGTATATGTGTGTGCTATGATATGTTTTACTTAGGATTGCACTGATGTAGAACTAGATATAACACATTCTTGACTTTCTTTCAAGCTCTCACCTATGTTTAGATCCTAAGAACTGGAGACGACTAGGTAGTGCCAGGACTGACAGGCGTCAGAATACCAGCAAGCTGTTTTGTTTCTACTGGAGAGAGGGGATCTAGACCACAGGTCCAGATAGTTCAAGTAACATTAAAGTTATGTAATGTTTCTCATCTTTATCAATATGTATATGATTTCATAATATCATCTTGAAAAACATCAGATGTCTATTATTATGATTAGTAAATAAATGTTGTAGTATTGTAACTCATAGTTCTGTCGTTATATTTTTAATTCCAATTGTGCATACGTGTTGTGTGTGTACATTGGTGGGGGTTCACTTAGACACCAAGGAAGGGAGCAGTCAGGGAGAAAAACCTGTACTGGGATAGTTGTCAATACTCTTAAATTTAGACTTAAAAATCTATCTTAGCTAACCTTCTCTTTCCTATTCCTTGGCGAATATTCAGCACAGTTCATTTCAATTTTGTAACGAGCCACTTGGAGCTGTACGTTGGATATTCATGGGCTTAATCTGTAGTTCAGCCATATAGATTTTGTCCCTAGTCAGTTTCTGACTATTTGGGGTTGCTCGCCAGTGAATAATACTTTCATCTAGGCGGTGGCGCACCCCGACTTCTGACAGTTGGTAATCAATGACCCAAGATATTCAAAACTTTCCACCACCTCCAATTTTTCCTCATTAACATATATTTCTTTCTCCATAGTAGTTTTATCTGTATGCATTATCTTTGTTTTTGCTATGTTAAGATAGCCGTAAACAGGAGCTCTCTAATGGTCAGATTTGCAAATGGTTCTTCTTCTGTGTTCTCGTCATGCGGTATTCTTGCTGTCTCTGCTTGGCTGGTTTCTTTGCATATGTTGTCTATATATGTTGTGATTTTCACTATTCAATTGGGTTGAGGCTATTAGGTTTTCTATACTATTCTGTGTTGTGGATAGCAATACTGTATCATCAGCATACCGGATCTCTGGTATGTCATGACTACCGATATTTAGGGCATCATATAGCTCCCTGTTTATATCATTTCTTACATTTCTCATTAATAATCTCACTAATAATACTCTAACAAATACCTAGAGGCCACTCAGCCATCTGCCAACCGATGGACACGCCTAGTAGTAGGACAGACTCCTACCCCACGTTTTTTGTAATTCATCTCATCTCTTGTACCTTGCGGTGTCGAGGTGAAGTATAAACATCGTGAGAGTGCCCGATTATGGGCTTCATATATCGATATTCTCATTGACTCTGCTATTCCCTCCGTCCAACGTTTACGTGGTCGGCCTCTTGCTCTGTTTCCATCTGGTCTGTACATCATTGCTTGTTATGGCATGCTGTGGCCTGGTAACCTACTTGCATGGCCAAACCATTTGACTAGCTGCCTTCTAATAAAATCTAGTGCTGCTTTAACCCCCACTTTAGTCCTGATTTCTTCATTTCTGATCTTATCTCTTCTTGATACGTTGAGTATTCTTCTCAGGAACCTCATTTCTGTTGTTGTGATTTTTCTTTTCTCTTTTTCTGTCATTGTCCAGGTTTGGCATTGGTAGCATAGAGTTGGTAGAAGATTGTGTTGTAAAGTGCTTTCTTAGTAGTTATTGATACATGTTTGTTCTTTAGTATTGGTGCCATTTGTCAAATGAGTTGATTTGCCCTATTGCACCAATTCACGATCTCGTCTTCTCATCTGCCATTTGATGATATTATACTTCCTAGGTGCTTGAAACACCTGTTCGTTTAGGTGAATTGTTGTTGTTTGTTCTTCTTTAGTTATAGTCATTACCTCTGTTTTGCTTGTGCTAATTTTCATGTTATGTTCCCTACACATTTCGTTTAGACTATTCATGTGGTCTTATAATTCAGCTTCTGATTTTGCTGTTAGTGCTTGGTCGTCCGTA
Organism: Cepaea nemoralis; assembly: GCA_014155875.1. Lineage (NCBI taxonomy): Eukaryota > Metazoa > Mollusca > Gastropoda > Stylommatophora > Helicidae > Cepaea > Cepaea nemoralis. Next base: position 268,185 of record JACEFZ010020330.1, read on the forward strand.
AACAGGAGTTCTCTAATGGTCAGATTTGCAAATGGTTCTTCTTCTGTGTTCTCGTCATGCGGTATTCTTGCTGTCTCTGCTTGGCTGGTTTCTTTACATATGTTGTCTATATATGTTATGAACAAGAGAGGGGACAGGACACAACCTTGTCGTACTCCAGGCCTTATGGTGAAGGGTTCTGAGTGTCCTCCAGTTGCTCTCAATATGCTTTCGCTGTTGTTGTATAAACTTCTACATACGTTTGTTAGATGTGTACTCACTCCATATTGTTTAAGGATTTCCCACAGCTTGTTTCTATCTACTCTATCGAATGCCTTTTCTTGGTCGACAAAGGCTAAGTAGAGTGTTTCATTGAATTCGATTGATTTTTCTATAAGTTGTCTAAGAGGAAAACTGGCATCTGTGCATCCTTTGTTTTTCCTAAATCCAAGTTGTGTTTCGCTTAGCTGGGGTTCTATAGTTGTTCGTAATCTTTTTTCAAGAATTTTGCAAAATATTTTTCGAAGTATGACTCAACAGTGAAATGCCTCTGTATTGTGAGTAGTCTCTTTTGCTGCCTTTGTTTTTCCCAAATTGGGATAATTATGACATTTTCCCAGTCTCGTGGTGTCTGTTGTTCTACCAAAACATGGTTGAATAGTCTATGTAGCCTACTTCTCTTGCTGCTTTAATTAGTTCATTTGGTAATTCATCCTGTCCCGGTGATTTGTTCAATGGGGCTAATCTGATGGCTTCTATAATTTCTTCTTTTAGTATGTCTGGTTCTAGTTCTTCGGTGACATCTGTTTAGGTCTCTTGAATTCCTGTGACATCTGATGGGATGTTGAGAAGTTGTTCGAAATACTGCTTCCATCTTATTAGGATTTGTTTTTGTTCACTTATTGGTTCTCAATTTTCGCTGTTAATTATTTCAGTTGGGTCAAAGGGTTCTCCTCTGGTTCGCATTGCACTTATCTTTTTGTAGAAGTTTCTAGTTGCCTCCTTGTAGTTTTTATTTAGGGTTTCCATACTCTTCCCCGTCTTTTTGTTTTTCCCTCTTTACTATTCTACTCACATGTCTTCTCGCTATTCTGTACTCTATGTAATCACTTTCCTGTTTGCACTTCAACCACTTTTTATATTTTTCCTTTTTGTCTTTTACCGCTTTCTTTACTTCTGCGTTCCACCAACTTGTTATTTTCTTTATCCGTGTTTTGCGTTTTTCGTGGTTCCACATGTTATTTTTGCAGTATTTAAAATGCTTGATTTGAACATCTCCCAATCTTCTTCTACTGTTCTTCTTTCTGTATGTAATTTTACAAAGAGTTCTGTTAGTTCTTTCTCATAATGTTCCCTTACTGCATGGTTTTTTGTAATTAATGTGACGAAATTGAGAAAATTGTCACATCAAATCAGTCCACCATCTTCTCATCATAGGTCGGAAGCAATTTATCTTGATCAATATCTAAATCTGGTCTGTTTGGTACAGCCTGGTCAATATTGTGATGCTATCTCCCTAGTCATGGATCGGCGTGACTGAGAGGTTTAACGCGCTAAACATTACTCTTCTGAATGCAGTGTAGTGGATTCGTTCCAGACAACGGTCAGTGGACTTAAATGTTGCCTTCTGATTCTGAAGCAATGGCAAACTACTGAACATAATATTGTCTAGTAAATCACAAACAAATAATAAGGATTGGGATTGATCGCAACGTCCTGCAAAGGACATACCATGTTAGAATCTTCCCTCGAGCAAGGTTTTCAGTGAGCCATTACGTGTTTCTTTGTCTAAACATTTGATTACCCACATTGTTTCATCATGAGACGGAAGAACTTACGGTCCAACATTAGTAAACAAGTCAAAGGAACACTATTCAGATCATACATCTTTCCTGTGGCAACATCTGGTTGCGAGTAATGAATTATTTCCTAATTCGAAAGGATAAGAGCATTCGCTCTTAAACTTCCAGTTCGCTGATGACGAGTTAGGCGGTTTAACCCCTACACTGGCACTAAGTTGGACTTCAACATTGACGTCTCGTTCAAAAAGCAATGGGAAACTACTGAACGCACACTTCTAGAAAATCAACCTGGGGTTGATAGCAACGTCCTGCAGAGGACATGCAACATGTTTACAAGATGAAAACCGGAGCTTTTGAATTTAAATCCTACGAAAACTTTCTTAGAATATCGTGTGGACCAAAAAGAAGTTAGTTAGTCGAAAGATTATCTTCACTGCACATCGAACCATTCAGTCCATAAGTGCTCGGATCCCCTCCTCAGCAAATCCCGCAGCGTGTAGCGGCTCACGACACCAGTTCTGTGTTGGTTTATCAATCTTCTTTGGCTTCCTGCGTAGTGTTCTTGTTTGGCCACACCTCTTTTAATTTGCTGTTCTCGCATCCTGACCATGGTTGTAGATTCACAGTCATCACTTGGTTCTTGCGAACGACTTACTTCTCGTAAAGCATTCAGAATGTCAGCCTGGTCCATGGCGCGTCCGCCTTCCACAGTAGCCTTACCTGCGAGCTTGTCAGCCCGCTCATTTCCTTGTACACCCGCATGCCCTGGCACGAAAATGAAACTAATCTTTGCCAGCCGAGACCGCTCCAGAGACAGCAACCACTCTCTTCGGATCCACCCCATCTCTATCTTCTTGAGCATGCTCATTGAGTCGCTAAGGAAACATGCCCTAGTGAATGTCTGTGTCTCGAGCCATGTTATTGCTTTACTTACTGCCATGACTTCCATAGTCAGGCTACTTGTGGTCAAAGCAAAAGCACCAGAATCCTCCTTCACAATTCTCCCTCCGGCCTGAGCTGTAAAGGCCCATGAACTTCTCACTCGTCGAACGACCGACCCATCTGTGTAAATGACAGCATCACCGTCTAACGAATTCTCGAAGATCAACGCTTGTACTTCCGCCTCCACAGCAGCCGGATTTTCTTGTCTGCATTTTCTGTCTAGTTGGATGCAAACTGAAAAGGACGTACAGAAATCTGTTGGCACTTGTACCCACTCCTCGCCAGGTTCTAAGGCCTCAAGTGAACACACCTGTTGAAGAATGTCTTCGGCTTGACCCATCCACGACCTTCCTCTTTTTAACCTGCTGCCCTTTACCTTCTTAATTTCACTATGCAGTGGATGTTGTGTGTTTGCATTGACTCTGAGGTAGGCACGTGCTCTGCAAATTTGTATTCTGTCTCCAATGGTTGGAAAATCAAGAAGATAGCGCATCGCCCTGCATGCTGTATCTCTTGTACATCCAAGAATAATACGCATAGCTTCGTTCTGTATCCTTTCCATCCTTTCCATCTGCTTACGGCTGAGAGTCAGGATCGCCACCGCATACTCAAAAACAGACATGACCAGACCCTCGTATAGAAGACATAGATGGCGCTGCTCACAGTTTGCTGCCGCCATCACCCGCATCGCAGCCAAACCCCGCTTGGCCTTTGTTATCACCTGGTCTATGTGCTCATTATAAGCAAGGCTTCGATCAAAACGTATCCCCAGGTAATTCATTGCCTGCGTTCTTTCCACAGTCTCTGAACACAGATTTACAGTTGGTGTTGGAGTGTTGACAATATGGTTATTCAAAGAGAACCATGTCACTGCTGCCTTCGTTGGGTTAACCATTGCCCCAGATTCCACACACCAAGTGCTTATGCGATTTACTTATGTTTGTAGTTCCACAGCAATCCTTACCGTGACGATACACCAACACATCGTCAGTATATGACAATGTCCTCCCCGGTCCAGTGATCTGCTCGCTGGTAATTCTCACAGTGTAGGCGTTGAAAAGCACCGGAGATAATGGTGATCCCTGTGGCAGGCCAGGATATATTGTTGTTGGTTCAGAAGTCCAACTACCACATCTAAAAACTACTTTCCTTTGGAAGAGGGCTGCAGCGATCCAACTAAGGAGGAATGAACTTACCTTGAGTTAAAGAAGTTGAAACATTAAAAAATCCAAAGGAACTCTATAGATCAATCGCCGCAGCACATGTTTCAATGCCCGAGTGAAACCTTCATAGACATCATGGGCAAAAGCTGCTGCGTTGGTCCAAGTTTCTCTGTTTGGACGGTACCCTCAAAGGGTACCGTGGTAAACAACCTTGTCTCTCTAGCTGGCTAGATATTTTTCAGGCAATTAACTTCTCCAGCAACTTGCCTATTGTATTTTGCATGGTTATTACCCAATATCCCTGAATTTTTGTGTGGTCTTTACCAGGCTTCGGCAAAGGAATCAGATAGCTGTGTAACCGATCCTCCTTGATGCTATATAAAATGACACAAAGTAGTGCAGCTTTACATAACAGAGTTAAGACACATACAGAACGTTGCGGCGATTAGCCTTCATCAGCAAACAAACACATTCACAAACACAACATACAGTCAAGGAGATATCCTGTAACTACACCAGAAGGTGACGACAGGGCGAGAAGAACAAAAGCATGGAAAAGTGGAAGCAATGAAGAGAAAATGAGAATTGGAGAAAAATGTTAATAGAAAAGAATGTTGGTTGAAGAAAATGTTTAATTGATACAAATGTTAATGGAGAAAACGTTAGCACTCACCTCGCCTTACGGATCTGTAAATGACTAAGAAAATCTCCGATGGATTCTGATACCTGGTGACGGGTGTACGGTTCAGTGAGCACATAGAAGGAAGGGGGCGGGGCAGGAGGACGTTGACTGGTCTGGTAAGGCTGGGGGTGGTACTAACCAAGACTCCATTGTGTTGTTTATAGGGGCGAGTCTTAAAGTCTGGGTGGACTGATATGTGTGAACGCGCATATCTACATAGACACACTTCAACAGGCAAAATGCTTGTGTATGTGGGCATGTGCAAAGTGCATGTAAGAAGAGAGAGAGAGAGAGAGAGAGAGAGAGAGAGAGAGAGAGAGAGAGAGAGAGAGAGAGAGAGAGAGAGAGAGAGAGGAAAGTGTCTGTGATATATCACATGAGGTATGTGGAGTACGTCGGTCTACACGTACGACGTTCCACTCATACTGTACTCTATGAGCAGTCAGTATGGTTGGTTGCTATACAACATATTCAAGGATCTACTCGCCCAGTGCTTCAGTTAATGGGGCTGTATATGATCCAACCACTGGTAATACACGTGAAGTAGGTAGGCACAGAGAAGCAAGATGTAAGGAGCGAGAGAGAGAGAGAGAGAGAGAGAGAGAGAGGGGGGAGGGAGAGGGAGAGAGAAAGACATATGTAGGCACCGAGAAGCAAGATGTAAGAGAGAGAGAGAGAGAGAGAGGAGAGAGAGAGAGAGAGAGAGAGAGAGAGAGAGAGAGAGAGAGAGAGAGAGAGAGAGAAAGAGAGAGAGAGAGATTGGAAAAGTGCCTAAGACACGCCCCTGATGTATGTGGGGTCGGTCGGTCTACAAATACGAGGCTTCACTCATACTGTTCCCTATGAAATAGAGCCAGCTGCTAGTTCCTCTAGCTCACTATCAGTACACATACTGATGTCGTCATACCTTTTTATACCATCTGGCCATGGTGCGCTGTTTCTTGATCGTCGAAGCACAGCCCTGATCTCTTTCTCTGTCGCTGTGTCTTCAACTGCAATGTTCTGGGTCTTGCACCTATCTGAGGTAACCGCTTTGGCAAAATTTCGGCCTCTCATGTCTGTCTGATTGCTCTGCTCTAGATAGCGTTCGAATAACGCTTTGCCCTTATTCTAGTCAGACCTCTGCCAGATAAGTTCAGCACTTTGGAAGTCAGGAACACTCTTATTCTTGGCTACCCCATTCATACTTTTATGTAGTTGCCAGAACAATTTCAGTAACTTGTCTGTGCTTATTCTTTGACACAACTCTGCCCATGTTTCACTTGTAACCACTTTAACCAGCGTTTATTTTTTAAATAGCTGAATTTGGTGTCCATCTCTCTTTCCAAGTGCACTGTCAGAAGTCGGGGTGCCCACCGCCTAGATGAAAGTATTATTCACTGGCGAGCAACCCCAAATAGTCAGAAACTGACTAGGGACAAAATCTATATGGCTGAACTATAGATTAGGCCCACGAATATCCAACGTACAGCTCTAAGTGGCTCGTTACAAAATGAAATGAACTGTGCTGAATATTCGCCAAGGAATGGGAAAGAGAAGGTTAGCTAAGATAGATTTTAAAGTCTAAATATAAGAGTATTGACAACTATCTCAGTACAGGTTTTTCTCCCTGACTGCTCCCTTCCTTGGTGTCTAAGTGAACCCCCACCAATGTACACAACAACACGTATGCACAATTGGAAAAAATATAATGACAGAACTATGAGTTACAATATTACAACATTTATTTACTAATCATAAAAATAGACATATGATGGTTTGTACGATGATGATGATGAAATCATATAACATATTGTTATTGATGACAAACATTACATAACTTGTTACTTGAACTATCTGGATCTGTGGTCCAGATCCCCACTCTCCAGTAGACACAGAAAAAAACAGCTTGCCGGTATTCTGACTATTCCTGTCAGTCCTGACACTACCTAGTCGTCACTCGTTCTTGAGATCTATAACATAGGTGTTCCTTGTGAGAGCTGTTCAGAGATTTTTTCATTTCTAACATGACCAGAGCTAACAGCCTATTTTATGCTGAGTCCAGCAGACAGTATTATCTCCCAGAAATTCCCGTCATAATTCTTCTTATCTCCCCCTGACGTTAATTGCAGTTCTCACTTCAAAACTGGCCATCACTCTCATTCCTCCAGTCTTGCTCTAATAAAATGTTTCACACATTCCTACCAAGCAGACTCATTATCTCCCAACATGTCCATCATAAATTCTTCCTGAACTGGCCTTCACACCTTGCTCCCCTCTGTCTGGTACAAAGTCCACAGGCCCAGTGTTAATTGCCTCTGCCAGACACCCAACACCTAATTTCCGAATCCAGTCCGAATGGTTTATTATCCTTCTAACACCCCGCCTTTCTACCTGTCTACAGGATTTACTAGCCTCTAGTCAAGTTTAGGATCAGTTTTATAAGGTCTGTTCACACTCTGTTGAGTCTGTGTGAATGGCTGGACTTGGCATGTTTATAGCTCCAGATTGCTTGTGTCAGGCCTGGGAAGTTTTAATTTCCACTCACAGTCGCGGTTCATTTAACACTGCATAACTGTGTGGTGTTATTATCAATTCTGGGTCTGTTTCTCCTTTCCCCAGCATTCTTTATGATAGAGAATTTCATTCCTTGTTCCGTAATATCTCTACATGATTCATCAAAAGTGAACCGACATTTTAAATGCAGACCCAATTTCCTCTCAAAACCTACGCAGATTGAGTAGTCCAGAATGCGGGTCCCAACAACAACAACAACAACAACATCATTTTATTATAGGTCCTTTAGGAACATTTGTGGACAGTTACAGTTGTCAGTAACTTGTCTGTGCTTATTCTTTGACACAACTCTGCCCATGTTTCACTTGTAACCACTTTAACCAGCGTTTATTTTTTAAATAGCTGACTTTGGTGTCCATCTCTCTTTCCAAGTGCACAATAAGACTAGGATGAGTAACTCTGTTCTTCTTGGCGTTTTTCCACTTCCTTACAGCACTACGCTTATCCACCCAGGCATTCTCCACCTCACAATTCTACCAAGGTGGCTGATCCCAGCTTCTTTTCCTGCCATGATGATTCCTGCGCTTGTCCCGCCTTATTTTACTCACCATATCTTGCCCTGAACTGTCATACTTAAAGGTCTTGGTTCTGCCGTTCGTCACCAATATGCTGCAAGGGTGGTGGTCGCTGCCATGGTGCCCTAGGACACCCCATCTACACACTGTAGTGAGTGACGGAGCCACCAGTGCCAGGTCAATAACACTGTTCTCGTCACCTGGACGACTTGCTATCACTGGTTTCAAGTGCCGCCTCGAGCTCCTCCTCCTGTGTGTTGGAGGAAATGTTACCCCATGATTTGCCCTTAGCGTTGAAATCGCCACAGGAAATGACATTCCTATCGTGACTTAATATGTCACTCAAACACTGCCACCTCTGAGAATCCACACTCGCGTTGCAGGCGTAAACATTCACCAACACGAATGGTCGCCCGGAGTGGAATCTGACAGCCTGTAATTGTATCTCGTCACTGTCGCTACTGGATATGTCCAGCTCGGAAACCACTATACTGTCTACAAAGAAGTTTTTTTTTTTTTCATCAAGAAGAAGAAATATACGGACATTCTACAAGTTCTGAACATTCCAGAAAATGATTCACCGGCAGCATCATGCATCGAAAACTGAAATAACTCGGCCATATTAAACGTCACAGTGGCTTGGAAAGAATAGCGATGGAAGGCGTGGTTTCTGGGAAAAGAAGCAGGAATAGAAAAGCGCGAAGAAGGGCACAGAACATCGAGTACACAGTAAGTATGAGGCAGGAGAACAGGAACAGAATTGAGAAATTCTTCAGGGGGTCAAAAAGAGAGAGACGTTCAGCAAAGGAGCGCCATATTATTATGAGTTGAATCAAGAACATACATCACAGCACTCAGTACATTCCCATACGTGCTCCGTTCTCATCTGCAACAAATGGTACCTTTAGCATTCTGATAATGTGTCCGTCTGAATTCGTTCTGAGTGTTGGCCAGATTCTCTGTAGCACCATTCTCTCCGGACAGTGATAATCTATCTACTCTTTGCACTGTAGACACGATCCCAAAGCGCCCCGACCATGTCTGCTTTATCATGCACCACTACCTCACCAAGTTATGCAGACCCAGCCAACGTGTCCGTTTCCCACCGCAACAGCATGTCCTGGGGAACAATCCAACAGATGCCCTTTATTTTTGGTTCTTGAATTGAAGCCTGTCACTCTTCCGGAAGCATGCCTGTCTTCAGCTTTCTCATCATACTTTGTGAGTCCGTTACAATAACAATATTTAATTTAATCGAACTCTTCCCCAGTTTTCAGTGGCACACTGCAATTTTATTTTCATTGTTGTCGTTTTCATGGTTGTCGTTTTCTGTCTTTTGTGATTTGTGAAGAACTAGTTGTAAGCTGTTAGCATTGTAATCACGTGGTCTATGTGGCGGCGTTTGTGTGTTGTTTGTATAACCATTTCAGCGTTGTAGTTTACGGTATTAAGGTGTTTCAAAATGCTGAAGAGAAAGGATACATTTCGGGATACTTTGATGCTTCTTATGCTTATGAAAAATATACAGTTTCGCAGTTACAACATCTGGCAACCCTTATCAGAGGACACATTATTGCCGTTAGGTAACAGATGCACGACCAAGAAGACACCCGTTATAGGGTGCCATGGAGGTCAGCATTGCCGAATGAATAAGAGCGCTTGTACTTTAACTTCTGGTGTGCTGATACAGAGCTAGTGGGGTTAACCCCTTCACGTTCGTGAATAAGTACCTCTGAAGTAGAAGTGGTTTCGCCTGAAGGCGAGGGATACTGGTAATAGGGAAAGTTAATTTACACACAAAATTCAGTCCAATGCACTAGAAGTAATAGCACGTGTTTGGACTACGCTTGAGTTCAAAGCGCGCGAACGCAAAAGTGCCATGACTAACCAGGTCTAGAATCAATAAAATCAATTTATATAATTGCTACAAGAATGCAACTTTTTTTTCCAGAAAGAGAGGTAATATGGTTTTTCGAGAGTGACTCTTCGAGACAAACTTGGAAACCAATGAAGACCTCAAGTGAATCATTCGTGAAGTAGACGTATACAAACGTTGATCGGCGAAGAAGGAGGATCCTTCAAGGAGCTCGCATTTGTTTTGTTTCTGCAATAATATTTCTGTATACACCTTCAGTCGTCTCATTTCATCTCATCATGTTCCTCTTCTACCTTGTGGCGTCGATGTGAAACAGCGGGAGAGTGCCCGCTTATGGGCTTCATATATCGATATTTCAGTCGTCAATATGAATAAATACAAAGAAAGCAGCACCTCAATAGAATACACTACAATACAATTTACGATCGCGTAAAGTAATTTATTTTTATTTATACCCATAAACACACAAGAAAACATCAGTTAATATTTGTAAAAGGATTAACATTTTTAAAAGAACAAATGCCTCCGCCATATTTTAACTCCGTGTAAATATTTTGATTGCCACGCCCAAACGTGTCTTCATATGTGTGTGTGTGCGTGTGTGCGTGCGCGCGCGTGCGTGCGTCCGTGCGTGCGTGTGTGTGTGTGACACATGTTATAAGTTTATAAGTAAAGTATGAGGTAAAGTAGTGCTTTTCACATGAAAGAATAAACTCACATGCAAAATAATTCACTTACTTTTGCTGTGTTGGGCGGGTCTAGCACACTACTGCGTAGATATGGACAAAACTCCTTTATATATCCTAAACTTTCTAACGCTTGTAAATAAATGGGAAAATCCGCTAGGAAATGGATTAGCTGACGTTTTTCTTTACAATTTGTTAGGTCCACATATTGAAGAAGCCCCGTTTGTGTAATAGCCAGGATTCTTGCCTGTTGGCGATCTGTTCGAATCCCATTCGAGGCGAAGGATATTTCTTTCTCATTGACCTGCGTTCCCAGGTCGACTTAGCCTAGAATGTACTATGGGGCTTCAAATTAAAACTTTAAAAGTGTGATAGAAATTACAGTAACCATGCCATTGACTTGTAACCTGTCAATATTGTTGTTAAGGATGTCAAAAATGTCTAAGCACGTGACAGGCGAACACAGTACCGTCATAAGATAGTTTAAAGATGGCCGCCCCACTTTTGAGATGCGCCAAAAAGAAGCGGCGTTGTGTTTTTTTTGTTTTTTTATCAGTGAAGGGTGAAACCTATAGGAGTTCATCGGCGAATGAATGTCCGGTATGGTGATACAATCCTATCAGTCTAGCAAGTGTATGAGTGGATTAGGAAGTTTCAAAACGGCATGACTTATGTGAAAAGGTACAGCAGGTGGTGCATGAGTGGTTACACAAGCGAATAAGAGTATGTTTTTCTACAGGAATCCAAGCACTTTATCAGCGCTGGAGGACTTGCATTAAACGTAGTGGTGACTACATCGAAAAATGATATATTTGTTCTTTACTTTTTCAGAATAAATTCATACACACAACATTTAAGGTCTTCATTTTAAAGCCCCCTCGTAAGTAAGTAAAAGACCCAATTACGCACCTTGCGGCGTATCGAGCGTATGGTACTAGACTCATATTTGTATAGAGCAGTCGGCGCTATGTGGGTGACGTAGTCAGTATCACGCCGCCTGCCTTTACTTCCCAATAATTCTTGGTACCCCATTTCAGCCTGGGTCGACTAGGGCGCCCTAGAAAATTGTTTTTAAAATTCAAAATCGACCAGCTGCAGTTCGAACCCCTGACCACCACGTCGGCAGGCATGCATCTAGTCACTTCATTAGTGAGGCTTCCAACCTACAATGGGTACCAGGAATTTTCCTATATAGTAATGGCGGCTGGTGTCATACTGTCCACATCACCGATTGATTGTTAAAATTATGGTGCTAGCACAATTTACCCAATACACTTTATAGCGTGAAAAGGAATAATCTACACTACGTTTATACCGGTGCAAGAAGAAGAATTCTTATGTTATTTTAATGGTCCCATGAGTAGTATAGTAGGTAGCAAGACCACTCGTGTTTTGTGGATCTTATATATTACTACCGATTATCGATCCTAATCCTCAAAGGACGTAACACTGTCAAGGTCTCACATCCGAGGTTGCGACGCGTTGTCTGTACCAACGCCAGACAACATAACAACACGCAACCCTGAGTGATGTTAAACACTGCAGGGAGAATGCGGCGTCTTCGACGACGCCCGTATAAGCAGCCAAGCACAGCAATTGAGCGAAGCTTAAACGACCGCTGGTCGGCAGTACACCCCGTGAACCTTGCAGGGGTCCCACCAGCTGACGTGAGCGTGTAGCGTGTAGAACTCCAGGACTGGCAGACGGGTTTAGGTGTTTGAATGGACAGGTCGCATGGGTATGCGAGGAGTGTTTGAATCTGCATTGAGAGCTAGCCTGTACGACAGTGGGAGACTGGTTCGAACGCTTGAATAGTTTGACTTGTAAGTGAGATGTTTATTGCTTGCATGTATTATTATGTATTGTAGTGATATTGTTCATGCCGTAATGATTGCTATGGATTGTCATTACGCGATGTTTGTGCGATAATAAATGCAGCGTGTAAATAAAGCTTGTGAATAATACTTTCGGATATTCACTTCGTGTGATTTGATAGTTTGATATTGCTTCACACTTGCCAGAAAACGAGCTACTTATCTTGCTCTACGCAAGACTCTGACAAGTGCGAACGTGGTGGCTTTCGTCCGGGTTTTGAACCAAATGCGAACTTGTAAATTTTTTTGTCCGAATTTGAAGCGAATGTGAAAATGCCGATAGAAGTGCGCAAGTCATAGATTAAGGTAAAGTAACGATTAAATAGAGTTGATTGAATTAAATAATAAGTGTGAAGATATTATTTGAAGCCAACCGAGGGTCTTCAGACTTATC